>CAOLHI010003003.1:0-207486 GCA_948474755.1 Ctenosaura bakeri
GGTTCAGAGCAGTTTTCCTCTGAAAAGTTGCTGGGAATAGGCTGAGGGACACACTGTTTCTTATTCAGCTCCTCTTCTTTGATATGAAATCACCCAGTTGGCCACTGGGAGACAATATTCTAATTTTCACCTAATAGTAAAGAAGAATTCTGGCTTACAGTGAATGAATATGTGTGTTGATGCACACTGGTTAATCACTTCTACTCATTTTTTTGTTACCAGTGAAGAATCAAAGAATCTGTGGCCATTTCCGCACTAGCCTGTTATGGCGCGGTGATTCCACTTTCAACCTCCTCTGGAATCCTGGGGTTTGCAGTTTTGGGAGGGGCCGGCCGGCCCCTCCCGAAACGGCAAACCCCAGGATTCCAGAGGAGGTTGAAAGTGGAATCACCGCGCTATAACAGGCTAGTGCGGAAATGGCCATAGAGTTGGAAGGGACTACAAGGGCCATACAGTCCAACCCTATTCTGCCTTGTAGGAACACACAAAGCACTCCCAACAGATGGCTATCCAGCCTCTGTTTAAAAATCTTCAAAGAAGGAAATGCCACCACATTCCAGAGCAGCATATTGCACTGTTGAACTGCTCTTACTGTCAGGAAGTTCCTCCTAATGTTTAGACAGAATCTCTCTTCCTGTAGTTTGATATGATGGCTCTCTGTCTTAGAGCCTTTCTGCAATACACTGTTATAGTGCTATTGTTCCACTTGCAACACCCTATGGAATCCTGGAGTTTGCACTTTGGGAGCGGGCATTTAGAATTCTCAGCCAGGGAGCTCTTTGACATCAGTAAACTACAAACCCCAGAATTCCACAGTATGTTGAAAATAGAATAGTAGCACTACAACAGTGTAGTGTGGAAAGGCCTTTAGTCTCTGAAGCAGCAAGAGAACAAATTTGCCCCATCTTCAATATGACATCATTTCAAATATTCAAACACGGTTATCATATTACCTCTTAACCTTCTCTTCTCCAGGCTAAATATACTCAATTCCCTAAGTTGCTCCTTGTAGGACATGGTTTCCAGGTATTTACAATTTTGGTCACTCTCCTCTGGATACATTCCAGCTTGTCAATATCCTCCTTGACTTGTGAAGCCAAGAAGAAGTCTCACCTGGTGACACTTATTCCAAGAAAATGTGCACCCCACCTTGAGCATTTGCATAGTTGTATGGTTTGCAAGATGAGGTTTGACCAAAGCAGAATAGAGTGGTACTATTATGTCCAAGCCAGGATCTCTAGTTCATTCCTCTCCTGACACGAGAACACCCTAAACCAACATTTGCTCTTCACTTGTCACTTTGGTTTATTGGGAAAACAATAAGCTAGAAGTCCTGATGTGATGTAGTGATTTGAGTGTTGAACTAAGACCCTGGAAGATCAGGGTTCAAATCCTATCACAACCCCATTAGCTATGGAAACCTACTGAGTGACCTTGGGCAAGTCACAGCCTTTCTCATCCTCAGATGAAGGCAATGGTAAATCCTCACTTAGCAAATCATGCTAGGAAAACCCCATGCAGTTTCCTTAGGGTCTAAGGCAAAGTAAGTAAGAGTGATTTATCAATGTGCACCTGCACATTCCGTCATGGCTGATAAACCATAATTCTATATAATTGGGGCTGATAGCTACATGGAAACTGGTCCATAGAATGAGAGACTAATAGATGTTGGATTCTGAACTATGAGGGCTGCTCTTAAATACTGATCTCTTCCCACATCTGCCCCCACATTTGGCATCCTCTCTAATGCCACCCTAAAGAACTGATTTGAAGCTGATTGTTAAGACACCTACATGCTGTAGGGATGCAAACAATACACATCATTTTTTCATCATCAATAAGAAAAAGGTCTCAACACATCGAGTTACTCTGCTTACAAAACCACTGAACACTATGCTACATTGAAAATTTTCTTGAGGGGCAGAGTCTTGCACAACAGTGTTGCATAGAAAACGTTGGCTGAGATATTCCATCAAAAAGATGGAGTGTAAAGTTCTACTAGGTGGAACAATGCTACATCTCTTCTTTTTTTACCCTTCCCCAAAACTTGTCATTTGCCTGCAGCTCTCCTTCCAAATATAGCTGTGTAGATAAGGTGGGCAACCAAAGATTGTTTGTCTTTATTCTGATAGCTGGCATACAACAATGCAAGCATCCTTCAAGTGAACCAGTGGAAGCTCCAGAAAGATACCTACATGGTTATGGTTATGTACCTGGATGACACTCACATGCCCTCATCTTCCCCAGCCACTACATGGCCATATCATGGTGATGCAGGGCATTAGGGAGTTAGTGAATTCCTCTCTCTTCAATGATCCAAAAAGACATATGCAGGTATAAGTTGCACTTAACACTCGCACATTTCATTAACTGGATGTCACCTGGTGTATCTTTTAGAGAAAAAAAGATTTTGTAAAAATATTTTTCTCATAAAAAAAGAAAATTCAAGGATCACAATTAAAAAAACTTTGTGATTTTTTTGTGTTTTTGTTTTTGTTCAGAAAGCAGTGTTCTTATGCAAGAACATTTCATAATTGTGCCCAGTGAAGGAAAAAAAAGTTTTGAAGCTTTTGAAAGTTTCAGAAGAATGAAAGATGTAAAGATTTATATCCTCAGTTTACTCAGCTCATCGGTCTATCGAATCCAGCTGTTATTAGCCGATCTGAACACATCTGATAGCTTAAAACATTTGCTCTATGTTTTTGTTGCTGATGTTTTCCTCAGGCTTGAGGTCTGAGCATTTATATTGGAGCTTCACTTCTGGATAAGTCTGCCTCTGTCCCACCCCACTTTTTTTTTCTAAAAGAAATTGCTGTATACTGAAAGCCAGGAACAATATTGCCAATGATCGGTGGTTACTATTAGTCACGGGTAATGATTCAGCCTCCTGATGTCTGGAGCCTGGATAAAAATGAGATATTGATGACTTTTGGACTCAAAGCCTGGATTGCAATTAGTAGTGATGTTGGAGTGAGATTTTAACATGCAGGAAGGGGTTGTTTCTAGCTCTCCATCACTACATAGGAGAAGGAGCAGAAGAAGGTCTGGTGAAGGAAGCTAATGACTATTGACATCCCAGCAAGATACTGAGGGATTTTACAAATGGAAGCAGCCATTTTCTAATGGAACAGATTGTGTGTCCTTTAAAAAAAAAATCAGATAACAGGCAGCGAGAACTTTTGCAACATCTACCAGGAAACAGTGCTTTCCTTTGGGCTGGGCTGAAACTCCCAAACAGGTCACAGCGTTGGTTTTATCTTTCCAAATTCTGAGCAGGTTTTGAGTTTTATGTTGAGCCTGAGCCGATTTACTGACAGTAATTGCCCTGCAGTGTCTCCAACATGCAGCATCCAGAAAAATTAGCAGAGCTACAAACAAGAGCTTGGGGAATCACCTACTGGTTTCATTTACCAAACAGTGAGTGTAGAGCTTACAGTTGTACAAACGCGCAATCAAAATCTTTGGGTTTAAGAGGCTCTAATAAATTAGTCCAATGAAAGGTAGCAACAGGAGCCAAACAAAGGAGATATTCTACCAGGGAGGGGAAAAATATTCTCCAGTTTTGAGAAATGCAATCATGTTTCAAGAAGCACCAATGAAATCCCTCAAGCCCAAAGTGACTGTAATTGAATTTGGCTCAAATTGACTCTCTGCCTATTATGTTTTCCAGGTTAAGTTCTGACTTTGCTATTTTAATGGCAGCAGTGTCTTGCTTTATCCTATAGGATGTCCAAACCTTTTTCTGGGGTGTTGGGAAGATTAAGAACATCAGAAAGGACCCCTAGCTCATAAATCCATCTAACCTAGATGAGAGAGCCCTGGTGGTGCAGTGATTAAATGCAGGTACTGCAGCCACAATGTTGTGAGTTTGATCCTGCAGGGCTCCAGGTTGACTCAGCCTTCCGTCCTTCTGTAGGTCAGTAAAATGAGTACCCAGCTTGTTGAGGGCAATTAGCTAAACACATTGTAAACCGCTTAGGGAGTGCTTGGCACTATAAAGCTGTCTAGAAATGTAACTGCTATAACTGCTATGCAGTCCCTGATGTGGCCCAACTCCCTCAGCCTTTCCTCATACGTTTTGCTCTCCATACCCTCTTATCATTCCTTGTTGCCTTTCTCAGAACCTGCTCCAACTTGTCTACATCCTTCTTAAAACATGAACACTCAACACCCAACATGGAATCATTTCCTATCTCCTTACATTGGTTATCACCAGACATAATGTTCCCTACAAAAGCATGCTTCACAGTATGGATGAGGGTTTTGCAAGTTAGGAAGTGCCCACAGAACTCTCAAATGTTATTTTATCCTTCTGGAATTTCTGAGTTCTCAGTTATTTGATTTGATTTTTTTTAAAAAAATGTGTATACAAGGGGAGGAGGTAAGAACACAAAATGCAAGTGTTAAACACAAGGTCATCGCTGAAATATGCATGGGATCTGAAAGGAACAAGTGGCTGTCAGCAGGATATTTTTTCCTGTAATGACAAGGAAATGACTTAGACACAAAGAGCAGAAGTACTTGTATTTACTTTCACAGCAGTAATAGACTGCTGCAGCCCACGGCTGCTATTCTTTTTTGCAGCTCCACATATTACTCAGAAAGAGGTCCATGTAAATAATGCCAATATGATCCACGCACTTTTCATTTGTTTGTTTTTTTAAAAAATGTGAGTGTTCCATCAGTAAGATGTATCTGTAGCTAAAACCAAAATGAAGGCTGGCTGGGAGAACAACGCAGAGGCCCAGGCCATTTCTGCCTTAGCCTGTTATAGCGCTATAATTCCACTTTCAACATCCTATGGAATCCTGGGGTCTGAAGTTTCAAACTGCAAACCCCAGGATTTCATAGGATGTTCAAAGTGGGATCATAATGCTATAGAAGGCTAGTGTGGAATTGGCCTCAGTTACTGCCAATAATCTAATGTTGAAGGCAACTTTCTAGTGAGGAGAGGGACACTGGATCTCTCTCAGCACTCTCCCCACCAGAATGGCTGCATCACCACTGTTGAAATTTAATAACAACCAATACAGATCTTTGTGGTACGGAAAGGGTGTCTTTCTCCACCATGAAGTCCTCTCAGTGTACTGGAAATCCCCCACTAGTATAGCCAATGGCCCACTGACTGGGAGATTCTGGGAATAATAGTCCAAAAGGTAACCTTTTCAAATTCTGACATTGGTTCTGGAAACTTTCCTTGCCGATTGCAGACCTCAACTGGTTTTGATTAAGAAGATTCAGCATGGAGACGGTTTCCCATACCTTGTGCCAACAGTTCTATATGCAGATCTTGTAAAAGTTTTTAAAAAATGACTTTTACTTACAACTCCACCATCCACTATGCTGGGGGATTTGGGGGCTTACATTCCAAAAGGCTAATTTTCTAATCTCTGATTAGATGCCTTGTAGTGTCTCAAATCAACACTGCAGGCCTGGAAGTAGGTTTGTAGCTTTGGTGCATTGGGATCTGGGATCTGTCTTTTCAAAACATGGTTTTCATGAGGCTTTGTTTTCATTATCATGAAATATTGATTTTGATGCCTTTAGGTTTAAACAAACATAATGCTGTTTTCCCTCCTATTACAAAAAGAAAAATGATGCTGGGGGGGAGAGCGAGAAAGAAGGTAAGTTACTTTTCTGAATATGGAATGTTAATTCAGAAGGATATTTTTTTCCTATTAAATATGCAATAGTTTGGTGTTTACTGTGATTAAATTAATACAGTCAGTTACACCATGTTCATTTTCTCAGGTTGGTCAGGGTTAAACCTGGTATTCCTCTCGTGTGTGTGTGTGTGTGTGTTGTTGTCATCAAGCCATCTCTGATTTATGGCAACCCGCCATCTTAGAACAAAATGATGTGTTAAAGAAGAATTTAAAAAGTCTAAAGACTAGTGTTTTGTTTTATTTTGGTAAAGAGTGCATCTGATGACATAGGGACCAACTTCATGAATGTGATATCAAGTGACAGTTGATCTCTATAGGACATAGTGGTTCTCTATAGGATAAGAAACAACTCTGATCTGATACCACATTCATTAATTAGATGCACTCTTTTGTTGTTGCTGCAGGCCAGCGTTTCCAACTTATAGTGACCCTAAGGCAAACCTATCATAAAAAAACAACCCAGTTCTAACACACACACACACACACACACACACACGGCTCCTATCCCTTTAATGTTTGTATAGAAAAGGGGATTTCAGGAGATGTTGCCTCTTTTAAACAACTGCTACGGGGACAGGAGCCCTGTCTCTTATTTCACCTAGCAACCCTACTGTAGGATGCCGTAGATAGTCCTCCCAACAAGACTCAGGGATGCTGAAATAATATTATAACAAAAAACTCTGTCCATAATAGGTTCACTTTAGGGCTGCCATAAGTCAGAGGTAACTTCAAGGCACACAACAACAAAGTGCCACTGATGGAGGCAAGGTTCTTTCTAGCCATCGTGTCTCTCCGTTTTCAAAACTGACTTATGATGACCCTAAGCAAACTTATCATGAGGGTTTTCTTGGCAAGATTTGTTGCCTTTGCCTTTTTCTGAGGCTGAGAAAATGTGACCTGCTTTGAGGTAACGCAATGGGTTTCCATGGCCGAGTGGGGATTCAAACTCTGGTGTCTAGTATCATAGTTTGTAAATAAGGGAACAGTTTCAGCACCTGCAACCCCGTCCCCACTGCCACATCCCTGTTGCTGCTGCTACTATTGGTGTCTAGCAGCAGGGTTTTGAGGACCCCCATGATGACTTTACGGACCCCAGGGGTCCCCGGACCCTAGGTTAAGAACCATTGAGTCAGCTAATTAATGAATTGATCTAAAGTATGCTTGTCACCCATTTCAAGTATAATTTCCCCCCAAAATAGCTTACAAACATCATTGACTATCTTGTGCTTGAGAAACCTGTGACCAGTGGTGATAGGTGACTTCCAAGTCAGTGGGGCAATAAATGGATTCCATATTTTAGTCCAGACTTCAAAGGAGCTCACCAACCTTCCAACGCTATTTCAGGAATAGTCAGCCCTGGAAGTTCCAACTAAAACCCAGAAAAGATGTATGGCCCCACTGACCTGGAAGTCACAGGCTACCATCGCCTGGAACTTTTATTCAGTATGCTCTTGCTAAGATTATTTAAAAGAATAGCACTGCTCTTGCTTGAAGTGTGTCTCCATGCCCTTCTGACACCAACAGCTGTTACACCATTCCCCAATCTTATCTCAGATCTATTTGCATGCTTAGCAACCCACACAATCCCACAGGAGGTGAGGATCAGGTCAGTTGCCTTCGAAATGTAGGCTGAACAAACTTCTCAGGCATTCCTACCCTCTCTTCAAGTTTCTCTAAAATTCAGTGAAACAGGGAGAGAGGTTATCTGCTGATGTCTTCACCTTGCCACGGAATCTTCTTATGTTCAGCCAAGTAGGAAATGTATCAGCCTCGGTCATTGCAAATGTGTATTTAGAAAAGACATTTACTAATGGAGTCCATCTGATGGCATGCAGAGGCTCCATCCAGAAACCACAGAATCTAAGAAGCAGAGATAGTATTTTCTAAATAAGATGATACAGTACCAACATTCTGCTCCTGGATTTCATCTTGTGAGGAACCAGTTACTGAGGTTTGTGTATATGTGTGATAAACCTATTTTTATTTCTAAATACATGAAGTTTAAAGATTTTAAGACAGCTTTGGTATAAATTATTTTTAATCATTTACTTCACCAGTTTATATCCTAATTGTGAGCAAGGGGTGGCTCAGAATATGTGTTAAAACAAAAATAGAGTTGAAACAATGGACAAAACAGAAGTTAACAACAATTAAACAAGCAATCATACTGAAACATTAATTTAAAACTGTTTGAAAGGCTATTAATATACAGTAAGTATGATTAAAAAGGCAACACACTTAAAGGGATGGGTAAACAGAAATGTCTTTGTTTGCCACCTAAAGGAGAGCTGAAAGCTGAGAGTGGACAAAGATAGCCTCCCGTGGGAAGGAATTCTACAGCATGTTGTCACTGATCATGGTTCTAACATACTGTCCAGTTTGGCAGGGACAGGCCTGATTAATCCTCTGCCATCCCACTTATCATAGAATCATAAATCATAGAATCATAGAGTTGGAAGAGACCAGAAGGACCATCCGGTCCAACCCCCTGCCATGCAGAAACACCCATCAAAGCACCCCCAACAGATGGCCATCCAGCCTCTGTTTAAAAACCTTTAAAGAAGGAGACTCCACCACTCTCTAAGGCAGCAGATTCCACTGCCAGACAGTTCTGACCGTCAGGAAGTTCTTCCTGAGGTTCAGGTGGAATCTCCTTTCCTGTAGCTTGAATCTATTGACCCTTGTCCTAGTCTCTGGAGCAGCGGAAAACAAGCCCACTCCCTCCTTGACATGACATCCCTTCAAAGATTTAAACATGGCTATCACGTCCCCTCTTAACCTACTCTTCTGCAGACTAAACATAGTTAGCTCTTAAGCCACTCCTCCTAGGGCATGGTTTCCAGACCTTTCACCATTTTGGTCACCATCCTCTGGACATGTTCCAGCTTGTTAATATCTTTCTTGAAATGAGGTGCCCAGACATGGACACAGTACTCCAGATGACATCTAACCAAAGCAGAATAAAGCAGTACCATTGATCTAGGCACCATGCTCCTATTGATGCAACCAAGAATCGTGTTTACTTTCTTAGTTGCCACGTCACACTGCTGACTTATGTTCAGCTTGTGGTCCACCGAGACTCCTAGATCCCTTTCACAAAATCTCTTATCCAGCCACGTGTTCTCCATCCTATATTTGTGCATTCCATTTTTTCTGCCTAAGTGTAGGACTTTACATTTCTCTCTGTTGAAATTCTGTTTCGATGCTGTTAAAACGTCCCAGTTTCTCACTCCCCCTTCCGCTACCCACCTTTGTTCTCAGATTACTTCACCAGCTGACAACTGAGCTCAAAGTGTAAAAGTACTATGCATTCATTTATCTCGGTAGGTGGTGGGGGAAAGGAAAATCTTGTCCTTTCCAGCAGGCTCAGGCAAAAGAAAATCACTGAAACCTCTCCTCACTTCTTCTTTATTAAAAACTTTTACCATTTTGATGACACTCTGATGTTGCTTGGCTACACATGTCCCAATTTTCATTTGCAAAATATAGGAGGGTATATAGTGCTTAGAGAGAAATGCCCCCACTCCCAGGATCTTAAAATTCAGGTAGGCTCCTAGAGGGAGATACAGTCCTTTCGATAACCTGGACATAATCCATAACATTTAAGCATCTTGGCAATAGAATCCTGAATGACACATGCCTTGAACCAAAAGACAGCATGTATTTTTATTCTATTCATTTGATAGAAATGAAGTATTAATAAAAATGATCTCTGCGGGCTTGTTTCAGAACTCCTGTTGCAGAGGAGTACAGAGATAAAATGGTGCTCATCGCTAATGAAAAAAAAAAAACTTTAGCATTTGAACCTGCCTTATTTTCTTGGGTTGTTAACTGTTAACTGACATTAAATTCAAGTTCCTCAAACTGGACACAGTGAAAAATTCTAGCATGATGCCAGCCAGGTTCATCAGTCCTAGGCATTTAATTCTTCTCTAGTTTATTACTTGAAGGATGCAATACGTAATTCTAGCAATTTTGTTCATGCTGCAAGAAGTCCTTGAAAATGTGCAGAAAATGCTGCTTCCTATGCAAATCATTCATGTGTGAATTTTGCACAGAAAAGTTCCCAATTACAGCATTTCCTGCTCAGTAAACAGCCCTTTCTGTGCTGGAAATAATATTTCTGCATATAAATATTTTCAAAACAAAACAAAATAAGGCAAAACAAGCAGATGCAAATTTTGTGAAGAACAAGTCCCAAATTGTGAAGATTCTCATAAGTCCAGGATTCTTCTCCATTATAAAAAAAAAAAATGTTTTTCAACAATTTTTGCAAATCTTTAAGTATTATTTCATCCAAAATCAGGCCCTAACTACGGCCGTTTCCACACAGGCTAAAAAAAAAAAACAGTGCAGAGCGTCCTCCAAAGAGGACATCTGCACCATAGAGTGGACTGGGTCGGACTACTTTATGTAGTTCTGCTCCTCAGTCTGCTCCGGAACGACCCGAAGTGGTCGTGCAGCGTGCTTTTTATAAACCTGTTTTTTCAGTTTTTTAAAAAGCACAGAGCGCGCCACTCCGTGCCACTCCATTCCCATGCTTCGGTGCAGATTTGCAGGCTCGCACCAGTGTGAGCCTGCAGATCTGCCAGGACAGGCCTTAGGCTGGCAAGCTTCAGCGGTTGCCACCATTTTCGTCCCCAGAGCAGTGCAGAGTGGTGCCCATGCACTGCTCTGGAGCAGCCTGGACAACAGTGTCGAGCCAACAGGGTGTTTCCACCACCACATGTAGAAATGGCCTATGATATCCCACCAATAATCCCAGTATGTAATGTTGTCAAATACCACCAAGTCAGCTTTGGCTTACTGAGATCCTATATATGAAAGATCTCCAAATACCTTGTTATTAGCAGCCCTGCTAAGGTCTTGGAAATACAGGGTTGTGACTTTCTTGACTGAATCTGTCCAGCTGCAGTGTGGGCTTCCTCTTTTCCTACTGCTTTCTTCCGTATGAAGCATTATTATCTGCAATACATGCAGATAAATATTGAAGTGCCTTCCAAGACTGCCACTTGGGACTACTAAGGCCCTTTCCGCACGTTACCTGCTCACGGAGGTGGGGTGTGCCATTCACACAAGCAGCCTCTTGTGCGAGGCACTCGCAACGCTCCTCCGTTCTCCCGCAGCTGGGTTGCCGGTCATGCGGCCATCGGCGAACGCCCCGCTCCTTCCTTCCACAGTGCAGTCTGGGAGCTGCAGGCTGCTCTGGGAGAGGAAGCGCGACTGGCCCAGCTCACCTGACCCACTGCAGGGCAGGTAAGTGCACGAGGGCCCTGGGAGCATTGTGTGACCGTGCAGTATTTTCGGCTTAGAGCCGAAAATAAAAAAATCCGTGCGCGGGCCGCTTTAGGCTCGTGCATCGTATGGACTGCCGCTCCCAGTTACACGATGCTTAAAGGGCCCTCTCACAAAAGAAACTGCATGCGAAAAGGGCCTATGATAATATATGTGAAGCACTGTGAACATTCGAAAGGACAACAGAATACACAGTATTGTTAGTAGGTTTCACTGACAATACACCAGTTAAAGATACCAGTTTATGTTCTTTGTACTTTATGTAGACCATGTAAAATTCTTGCAGTACAAACCTATGCATGTCTGTTCTTGTCTACACTTACCACGTTCGGTGGACTTATGTATCTAGTATATGGTTATAGGACTGCAGCCTTTATAGGTTACTGTAACACCCCATGTGAGTATATTAAAACCACAAATGTTCTTGTTCTCTAAGAAGGAAAGATTTGGTTATTTTTAGAACTTTGTGCACTTACTCCTAACTGAGATCCACTTTAAGTGGTGAAAATTGGTTTTATTTCCCCCCTTCCATCCATTAATAACAATTAAGGTTTAAAATAAATGCCTTCACATATCATTAAGCTACACTTAAGTAACTTAGAATTGACAATTAACTCAGCATGGTAATACATTATCATAACATTTTCTCATGATGAGTTTGTCTCTCGTTATTTAAAAGAAAAGAAAAGATTTCTTTGTGCAGCGCCGGTATTAACTCGTTTTCTTGTTTGAAAGGTTGGTGGTTTTTATTACCACACTTTTTTGATGGAAACATAATTTGATGGTACATGAAATTTTTGACATTCAGATCTGATGAGGGAAAGCTGTTAAAGTTGGGACAGAGAACCTGGAGGGATTTTAAAAAGAAGAAGAAAGAAATCAAATTGCTGCCACTAACTTTGTTAGCTTATCTCTTCTGTTAAAAAATAATAATCTTCCGTCACTTGTGGAGAGTAGAACATTTGTTTGTGGCATGAGAAATGTGTTTCTCTTTAAAGTGCCAGAGGACTTTTTGTTGTTGTGTTCTGCTGGAGAGGATGCCCATGACTGGCCTCTCCTATCAAGATAGGAGAATGTGGGGAAAATTTCAAATTGAGGCTTGAAGGACCCTTGAAACTCTCGAGAATGTGTAGATCCAATATTTCAGGCCTGATGAGGACTCTGCAAAATATGCCACTTGAAATGAGAAATGTTGGGAAGGAACTTTCTGTGACAGTTTTTCACCCTCTCAGGATTGTAATAAAACATAGTAGCACTTAAAGAGGTTGGAATCTCTTTAGTGTACATATGGGTGCTGTGTGCCCATGCACACATGTTGAAACGTGTGGATAACAATGCAGATAAACACTGGAATCCAGAGGCTTGCTTGCACTGCACAATTGTTATTCTCTGTTATTCCACTTTAAATGTCATGGTTCTAAACTATGGAATTCTGAGATTGGCAGTGTAGGAAGAATTAGAAAACTCCAGTGCCTTGCCAAACCACAAACCCCAGGATTACTTAAGATGGAACCATGGCAGTTAAAGCAGAATAATAGCACTATAATTGTTTAGTGTGAATGGGCTCCCGGTGGTGTCATATACATGTTTATTATCCATGTGGTTGTACTTACTTGGTTATTGTGCAACTAATGTGTTGACTTTACAACTGCATAAATAAAGTTCCAAATATGTAACCATTTCAAGGGGCTCAGTTCTATTGTTAGTCCACACTAGAGTGTTGTTGCTATTGTTTTTCTTCAAGTTGTTTCCAACTTATGGTGACTGTACAGTGAACCTATCATTGGCCCTTTTCACATGGCATTTTCCATGCAAAAGAGGGCCTGGAGCGTCACACGATTGTGAGGAGCGATCCACACGACGTACTCACAATCGTGTGACCTTCCAGGGGCCGGCAGGGGACAATCGCGCACCTTTTCATTTTCAGCTAGAAGCCAAAAATGGTGCATGACCATGCATTGCTCCTGGGCCCCGTGCGCACTTACCTGGCATGCAGAGCCTCCGCAGCTGCACCGGTTGTATTTCCTGCCACAGCGCAGCCTGGGAAGGTCCCAGGCTGCGCTGTGGAAGGAAGAGGTGGGGCTCTCGCACAAGCAGGCAGCTCATACGGAACCAACAGACCCCAGACGTGACAGCCTCTTGCCGGAGGCTGCTCACGCGTTCCCTGCACCCCAGCGCCAGAAGACGGTAAGGTGTAGAAAGGGCCATAGCGTTTCTTGGCAAGGTTTGTTTCGGGGGATTGCCTTTTCCTTTCTCTGAAGCTGAGATAGTGTCACTTGTCCAAGTTCACCCAGCGAGTTTCAGTGGGCAAGCAGGGATTTGATCCCTGGTCTCTAGAATCCTAGTCAAACACACAAAACATATATCATGCTAGCCATTCAATTAATTGGATTTACCTAGGTGTTGAAGTCACTACTTGACAATTGATTGAATTGACTTGCTCTAGCTGGAACAAACCAACAAGACTTCAGCCATGCAATTGTGACTTTTTGGATGATATGTAACTATTTGTTAAAGCCTTCAATGATTCCCTGAGATTGCAGAACAGTCCCTGTGCTTTCCCCATTGCACAGTGGGATAACAAACAGTCACACTGGCAGATGCACAATATATCATACAGTCAGTTGCACAAAGCAGATACTCAGTGGATAGATGGGATAGCACAACCATCATTGTAATGTTACCCCAAAATGTGGGTGACTCAGGAGTTGAGCCATGATGCCAACCAATGCCTCTATGAAAAGATGAGGAATTATAGCTCAAAATGGAGGCCTGCAAGGGGTGGGGAAAATAATTTCAGAGTCTTTTCACCTGTTTATACTGCTACTAATGCAGAGATAGCAGTTGAAGGTCAAAAGCATGTTTAACTGGGGGGAAATCTCAAAGACACCCAAGATTCAAGCAGCTTCCAACCATACAAGGCCAACAGAAGGAAAGGAAGGAAAATTGGATAGTGAGAAGTTAGGATAACATGGGTGATATTTACCAGTCCTGAAGAGAAGAAAGTCAAGGTGAAATGGCTCAAACACAAGAGTTTGAGGGTAGTCCAGAGCATGAAAATCAGGGAGCAAATAAACGGAGTGATATGCTTATATGCATTCAAGGTGCTATAGATCATCAGGCTTGGAGACCAGGTTTAAATATCCTTTCTTTTCTGCCCTGAAGGAGAAGATGTTAATGGATGTCTGGCAGGGCAAACAAAGGGGTCCAGAGCTGGCTGATGGTCTTATTATCATTAGGTGATAAAGCAGTGGTTCTCAACCTGGGGGTCGGGACCCCTTTGGGAGTCAAACAACCATTTCACAGGGGTCGCCGCTCCTCAATCCTGCCCCCCCTTTAAAAGAAGGTGGCCTCACAGCCAATGGGAGCAGTGCTTCTGAGACCCCTGTGCTGGGGTTCAAACTGCAAACCCCAGGATTCCATAGGATGGTGAAAGTGGAATAATAGTGCTATAACAGTCTAGTGCAGAAATAGCCAGGATGACTTTCTCCTCTCGCTTTTGTTGTGCGTGGACCCTTGGCGCTTGCCACATGCACGTGTTGTGTTCTTCGCCCTGACTGTCTTGCATTCCTCGCTTCTTGTATGTTCAGCATCCACACTCCCTTTAAGGGAGAGAGGAAGGGAGGAAGTGAAACAAAACATGTCTGCTTATGCCGCCACCATCTTTCCTCTCTCCCTGTCCTTTCCTCCCTGCGCCTCATGTAAAATGTGGGCTGTTTTGGCATTGCCTTTGGGAGTGACTGGCTTTTTGAACTGTGGAAACCCAACATTCAGAACTAGAACTACCTTAATTCTGGCATTGATGGACACTTTCTGTGCTTAAAAAAGGGGGGAGGGTTACCAGTTTTTAGGCATTAGAAGTCTATCCAGAGCAGTGATTTAGGGCAGTGTTTCCAATCTATTTGATGTTGGAAATAACTAACTAACTAACTAACTAACTAACTAAATAATAAATAAATAAATAAATAAATAAATAAATAATAACGAAAATGATTTTATGGTTGGGGGTCACCACAACATGAGGAACTATATTAAGGGGTCACGGCATTAGGAAGGTTGAGAACCACTGTGTTAAAGCATTGATGGGAGTTGTGATAGCTTCTTAATCTCTGGGCAGGTGAGGAAACAAAAGGGAAGTTCAGCAGAAAGGAGGCTACAAGATGTTCATCATTGTTGTTTTGTCTGGGAATTTTGGTGACTCTTGTTTTCTAGGTTTGGGCCACTGAGAGGATCATCTTCTCCAACTAATCCTCAGTGAACCTTCCGCTATGTCTTGAGCTCCCTTCTGACTTAATTCTGCATATGTCCAGCCAGTCCTCTTTTACCACATGGCTTTTCAGCCCTAAATATATGATGTATATTTTGTGCCAGTCAAATAATGTTCATAGCCAATTATACTGTAACATGGAGAGGGGTGTACGACATGGTAACAGTAACATTACTAAACTCTGGTCCTAACCCTGCCAAATGAGATTCCCCCACTCCACCCAGCCTGGATACCAGCAGTCTGCCCTCCATTTGTGAGAGCAATTATTTTCTTGTTATCTCTCATATGGTCTTTCTGCTCTAATATTAATATGAAAACCATTCAAACCTTAGCAAGGCTCACCATCCACTTGCCCATCCTTACGCTTTTAATTACTAATGACATAGATCCTCGCAGAAATGAAACACAAACTCATTTAAGGATTCTGCCTATGTGTGCAGGGCCTAGGTAAATGTAATGTATTGAATGTGCGTAAAACAATTATGAGTCTTATTAACAAAATTAGCGTGAGCAAATTTACCAGAAAGAAACTGTTGCTGTTTAGCTCTCTAATTACATGTCAGTATTCTTTGAGCCCTGAAGACTTAATGAAAGTAATTTCGTTTACTTGTTCTGCATAGAGAAAAAGAAGTTTCTGGGAGTTTCCAGGTATCACATTGTTTTATCTCCAGTGTGACTAAATAAATGGAAGCTGAAGGGTTCAGAAAGCTTTTGGAAATAATTTTAAAAGGTCAGCTAGAAAGAACATAGGATTCAAGAGTATGTACTCACTTCAAATGCTGGATATAATCCACCAGCAGAGAGGAAAGGAAAGGTTGTTTTAAATGTTATAGATACAATCTAATGGTTTGTTTTTGTGAAGGGCAAGAGTAGGGCCTCTTTGGTTGTGTCCCCCACTGTTGCTGAAATGATGTTAATAATTTTATTTCCTGTGCAAGATTGATAATAATGGCTTGTTTTTCCCTTCCATATTGTTGGGGTTTGTCCCCAAATTCTGCATTTAGTGCAGCCTTTTCAACATTCTCCCCCAAAAGTCCTAAAATGTGAAAAAAATATTTTAAAAGTGCAATAACTCTTATAATCTCACTCAGTGGGCAGCAGTACTGTGTGTGAAGTGGCCTGCTGTGTTTCTCATCTTTCATTAGTACTTATGTTTTCAGTGTTTTTAACCATTTTTAATTATGCTATTGTTTAATTTTTTAAAATGTTTATAAAGATTTTAACTTAAATTTTGTTTCAAATTTCTCTAAGGCACCTTGGATCCCATCCAGGGAGGAAGGTGGGGTATACATTCTAAACAAACAAACAAACAAACAAATAAATGATATCTAACAATAAGAGGGACAAAAATAAAGAAAGAAAATGGGGTGGTGGGAGTTTCCAAAGAATTCAACACAGTTGATAATGGCTTCATTTTTCAAAGCACACAGCTTTTCTTATAGTATACACATTGGCCATTTCCGCATGAGCCTGTTATGGCGCGATGATTCCACTTTCAGCCTCCTATGGGATCCTGGGGTTTGCAGTTTTGGGAGGGGCCGGCTGGTCCCTCCCGAAACTGCAAACCCCAGGATTCCATAGGAAGTTGAAAATGGAATCATCGCGCTATAACAGGCTCTTGCGGAAATGGCTATTTTCGGGACCATTGGCTGAATGAAAGTAGGTGCTGAGATCCTGTATTTTGTTTGTGTAATGTAAAGCCACACTCACGTAGTTACACAGTGATTGTGCTACTATAACACCCTTCTACTGAGTACTGACATTGCCCAACCCATTGCGCCTCTGCCAATATGTTTCCTCATTATCTCCTTAAGCAGTGGGGAATGCACACTGGCTGTTTCTGCAGTTCCAGAAACAATGGCACATTGAAGGCATTTACAAACGGCTCTGCAGCAGTGAAAAATATGCAACTGGATGGCTGGAATGCTGTTCATTATTTCTCAACTAGAGCAGAGCCACTGAATGAACTGTTGAATGATGAATCAACCCGTAAGTAAATCCAATTGATTTAATGGTCTGCTCTAGTTTTGACTAACAATAGGACGGAGGCCCATGTGAAATCCTTGAACTTGCAGAATTCTGCTGACCACACAACCACAAACTGAATATATCTGCTGCACAAAGGCCAGAAAGTAGAATTGCATGTGTAAGAGAACTTAACCTGTGTCCATGGCACCAACGGGATTCAAGAAACTGTAATAAACCATTACTTGTACTTTTTGCATTCAGGTTTGGGCATTCTTCACATTTCCCCCCACCACATGTGTGTGAGTGTGTACAATGCACATATTCATGCTGATGAAGTGAACTGTAGTCCATGAAAGCTCGTGCCATAATCTCTTAGCAGTTCGGATGCCGCAAAATTCTTGGCTTTGGTAGCTTCAGCAGCTGATAGACACAGCTATTAGTCTAGGAAGTTTCTGAAAACAGATTTTATTATTTTTTTTCCCTCAGCCTTGAAAATCATCTTGGTAAATTTTGAAAACCACTGGACAGGCACAAATTTCAGAAAAGGTTGGTTGTAGATATCAGGAGCTTTAAACACATGTGAGTTAGCACTCCCTTAAAACTCTTAGCTCAGCAGGTCTTAAGCCTCTTTGTAGTAGTGAATTCATTTGACTAGGAGATTATCTCATTGGCTTCATTATCTGCTTCTCACAAAGAGCACATCTTTTCTAAATGGGATTAGATGCATCCTGCCAAACCTGCCCAAAGTTGGACGGTGTGCAAAGTAATATGCATGTATCAGTGTTATATCTTTCCCTTAGAAGATTCTGTGAGCAGAGATCCTAGATTTCACCCCAGGAAGGCTGGGCTGATAACCAAAACCAAGAATCCTTATCACTCTACTCTCAGTGTTCCTGGCTAGCAAAGGAAACCTAAGTCAATGCAAACAAAAATCAAAAGTCCTAGGTCTGAACTAAAATTCCTTACAAAAGAATTTTCCAATAATTTCTTATTCATTTCAAGTTTTACTCTCCTGGCTTAGGATTTCAGACCTCCTCCAGAAAATGTTTGTTTGTTTATTGTGGATCACAAGTTGACCATGACCAAGCAGTGTGATGCAGCAGCAAAGAAGCCAAATTATATTTTAGCCTGCACAAATAGAACCATAATTTCCAAGACAAGGGAAGCAACAGTCCCACTAAATTCTCAAGCTTCATCTAGAGTGCTGTGTTCAAGTTCTGAGCTCCATGCTTTAGAAAATTGTAGACAAATTGGAGCATGTTTAGAGAAGGACAAGGATGATAAGCATGGAGGACAAAACATAAGAGGAAAGGTTGAGGGGGTTGGCATGGTTCAGCTTGGTGAAAAGAAGACTGAGGGGGCAGCACGACTGTACTCTTCAAACATCTAAAGGGCTATCATGGAAAGGTGTATGCAGCTTGTTCTTTGTAGGCCCACAGGGTAGCATTAGGTCTAATGCCTTGATGTTACAGGATGGAAGATTTAGATTGAACATAAGAAGGAACTTCTTAATGGTAACAGCAGTTCAGCAATGGAACCAATTACTTAGAGAAGTGGTGGGGTCTCTTTTTCTGGACATCGTCAAAAGAGCCTATACAGCTACCTGCAGAAGATGCTCCAACTAGACTTCCTGTAATGGCAGTAATCTGGACTTGATGGCCAGTGGGGCGCCTTCCACAATCCTCAAAGCGATGTACAATGGATAAAAACATGAAAAACGAATACCTAGATAAAACTTTTTAAAACAGTCTGAAATAGTTCAAAAACAGCAGAGAAATTTCAAGGACCAAAGGGTGCGTAGAACAGCACCATCTCAGCTGCCTACCAGAATCTCGGAAAATATAGCAGGGGGTTGGACTGGATAGCCTCTGTGGTCTCTTCCAACTCTATGATTCTATGATTCTATAGAATCAGTCTAACTTCCTTTGGCAGAGAGAAGAAGCTATTACATGTAGACATCAACCTGGCATGTTCATTGAAATGCCCTCCCCAATTTCATCTTCCCTGAAAAGAATGGAGAATTCCAAAGAAAACTATGAAACCATTTTGAATAATCCTCTTGGTGTTTAACCACATTATTGTTCAATCATATTTTAATACTGCTCAAGAAGAAATGGGCTTGATTTCAACCCCTTTTGGTTCTCTTCTCATAAACCATTTCTCCCTTCATCTACCAGTGCATTCTAGTCATATAGCTTCCTTCATTAGTAGTGATCTGAAATTTGTTAAAGGAGAATTTGCTTTTCCTCCCTCCACCTGAAATGTTGAAGAACTCTGCAACTTGTTGGAGAATATCTGGTGAAATCTTCTCCTTCCCTGCTCATATTGCCAAGCAGAAATGTGTGGGGCTGTGTAGCACCAGTGTCATCAGGACAGTGAATTTGCTCTGGATTTTAGTATGAACTTCAAAGGAGCTATCCAAGATGCTGAACTTCTTTGGGTTCCAAGATGGTAAATCTATTTTTGGCAGGGCTTTGCTTAGGGATAGGAATATGGGTCAGAGGTGCCCCATCCCCTGTCTTGGGGGCATGCCCCTGTGTTGACATCAACCCCTTGAGGGTCAGTGAAGGAGAAATGTGTCCACCTGACAAGATTACTGTCTAGAATGGGGTGAGCAAAGTGCTATCATGTTGAAATATCCTGCCTTGTAGCTGTTAAAGCACAGGAGCCTGTTAGGAAAAACAAGTGATGATCTTAATTCAGGACCACAAAGATAGTTAAATACACAATAATCTAAAGCTAGACTTGATACAACAGTACTTATACAATATATTATTGTAAATATATTCTTTTGTAAAATGCAAATTTTGTAAACAGATGTTAAATTGATGTTATTTTAGTTCTTTTTTTTAGTTAAGCATAATGATGTAATAAACATAATAAAAATAAAATAAAGCTAGACTTGAAAAGCCAAACCCTGAAAGCCTGGGTGTACAAATTAGACAGTTTTGCTGTTTCCTTACATTCCAATTCTTTAAAAACAAATGTGCTAGATATTGTTAATTGTGTTGCTGATGTGAATGAGAGTGTAACTTTTTAATTATGTATTTTAACTTTGTTTTAATTCTTTTTTGACTGTTTAATTGTGTTTTAACTTTTGTATCCTGTGGGGGTTTTTTTATTATTATAAATATCCTGTGGTTTTTTTAACTGTTTTTTTTTAACTGTTGCAAGCGGCTTTGAGTCCCAACTTGAGAAAAAAGTGGACTACACATAAATAAGTTGATGATGGTGATGATACCGTTTTAAATTAAAATTTAGCTAAAAAGTGTACTATTACAAAAGTTAAAACAAAGAAACATTAGTTGTATTAAAAACATTTTTAAAACACATTTTGAGCATAATTTAAAAATATACGCAAGGCAAACAGAACGCACCACTTGAAAACTATTTTGCCGTATGATCAAAATCAGTCAAAGGGTTGCCTTAATAAAAATGGTCTTTACTTGCTGGGGAAAAGAAAGCAAGGAGGGGCCTAACTGGATCTCCAGTGGGAGGAAGTTCCACAGTCTTGGAGAAGCCACTGAGAAGGCTCTTTCCCGTGTCTTCGCTGACCACACCTATGAAGGTGGTAGAATGGAAAGAAGGCCTCCCCCCAAAGATCTTAACACTTAAGCAGGTTCATATGGGTAGCTGCAGTCTTTTAGATGGTCTGGATCCAAGCTGTATAGGGCTTTAAATTTCATAAAGTTCATAAAGTTCAGCACTTTGAATTCTGTCTGGAAACAGACCAATGATATTACTGGCCCATAGGGTTCTCTTGCTAACCTCAGTTCGAATCCTATGGGTTTGTCTCATTGACCCATTGAATCAATTGTTGAGTGTTGAGTCAACACGTTAGTAAATACAACTGAATTAATAGCTCTACTCTAGAGGACACTATCAGCTCTAGCCTCCCTTTAAGAATTTCTTAGGCCATTTCCACACTACACTGTTATAGTGCTATTATTCCACTTTGACCATCCTAGGATTCCATAGGATGTTGAAAGTGGAATAATAGCACTAGAACAGTATAGTGCAGAAAGGCCCTTAGAAAGAAACACTTCAGCCCCAAGAAGATGTAGCCTTTTGCTACATCTTCTTGAACTGCCAAAGAACCTATGCTGCAGGAAATCAAAGATCTTGCTATGCTATTTAAAAGACCATTTGAGCCATCACTTAAGCAAACAGCACACTGATTCTCAGAGTTTGAAGAGGAAGCACATGCTTCGTTAAACAACAGTGTTCAAACAGCTAGTGAGCAGATCATACCCTGTTCAAAGACATGTAATGGAATTATGAATCGAAAGACTAAACAATGCACTATTTTTTTGGGCTGCTGGCCAGAAAGAAGCTTTAAGGCTTGTGTTATTTAATCTTACGTATATTAATACTATGGTAGTATTCAAAAGCACCTAGTTTTTCAGGTTTACTGTAACAAGCATGGACATATATTGAGTTGGCTTCATGAAAACCAAATGTTAATTCTACAGCTACTGTTAAGTGTAATTAATATTTTCAGGCATCTGGGCCTACATGTTGACATGATCTAGGCCATTTCCGCACTAGACAGTTATAGCACTGTTATTCTACTTTCAATATCCTATGGAATCCTGGGGTTTGCAGTTTAGGTGCAGTGCCTGGAATGTTGATGAATGCACCTAAGCCAAAACTTTGCTATGGAAAATTGTCAGCTCATAATTTGGGAGAGAAAGAGTCAAATGGTGCGCCCATGTGCAGTTCCTTAGGGTTTTTTGTAGTTTTTGTCTGTTATTGCTTTGTTGTATTTTGTTTTTTGTCACGGGAAGTTACTTACTGGTTATGACTATAGCTCTATAAGATTTGCGTCCCACCTATCTGAGGAAAAGCACATCCCTCAACTACCCTGATTCAGCAGAAATAGTCCCAAGTAATTATCTGCCATCACTTCTTTAGTTGTTGGTGTGTGTGTGTGTGTGTGTGTGTGTCAAGAGAGGTATTTGTCATTATTGTTGTGTACCTTCAAGTTATTTCTGACTTAGGGTGACCCTATGGTGAATCGATCACAGGGTTTTTTGGAGCTGAGAGTGTGTGATGCATCCAAGGTCACCTGGTGGGTTTCCATGGCTGAGTGGGGAACCAAACCCTGGTCCAATGCTCAGAGAAGTATAGTATTTCCTTTTTAAAAAAATAACTGAACACAACTATTTTAACAACTTCTGGGAAAACGTCTAGATATTCCTTAAGATACACTTTTAATGGAAACACTTGTGGGTTTGGAATGATAAATGTAACTGATTGCTTTGTAAAGGCATATTTCCAGTCTTTGGTCCTTCTGCTGGAAGGTGACCACCTTTTTATTCTGATAGGCTGTTGGCCATCATGGTGAGTTTCTACAGAAGCATGCTTTCACTGGGTGGGCACAAGTTTTCTTCACTGACATATTTTAATTACATTTTAATTTGACTTAAAAGTTTTAATCAAACTTATTTTGTTATAATTGTACCTGTTTGTTTGTTTTTTATTTCATGGTTAGCTACCTGGATCCTTAATTTTGGGGGAGAAATGTAGGGTAAAAAAATCACACAATAAATGTGTATCTATAAATCAACATATACCTCTTTCATGCAGATTTTGTCCTCCTTTTCAGTGATGCCTCTTCTTGTCTCTTCTTCTTTTTTTCTTTCTTTTTTATATTTGCTATATAGCCACTCTAATTGTTCTGCCCACCTCCCAGTAGCACAGTGGGTCCATAGGGAAAAATTGGTATTTGACAGTTTTCTTCCTAACCACCTTAAAAGAAATTTACTATGCTCTTTAAGGCTCAGATTATATAGGAACTGAAGCCGTATAAATGACTTCTGGAATCAAGTCTGCATGTTGATGACACAAAGAGAGAAAGTTTCTAGGATTGCTAGCCAAGCTTTGTGTGAGACCAACACACTCTGTGCTAGGGTTGATCCTCACCTGCAAGGATGAAGAATCATTGTAGTTCTCTCCTAGCTGCAGGAGGAAATTGCCATTTTTGTGCAGGGTGCTCCCTGTTTTCAATTGTCCTTAAGTATCCCACAGAATGTTTATGCCAAGAAATAGTGGGGGGGGGTATACAAAAAACAAAAATTCCTTCCTATACAGAAAACATGTGGCGTTTTGCATAACAAACCTATGCAGAAAATATGTGCATTGTGCCAAAAAAAACCACTTGTTTTTCTGAACAGAAAAATCCTCCAGAGCACTTTGGGACATTCAGATTATTGGAGAAAATTATGCAAAAGTCTATTTTTCTTCCCAATAGGGTTTTTTGACTGCAAAACAAATAGCAGAATATTTTCCCTCCATGCAAATCTACTCATACTTAAAACACGTTGGAAAAGCCCAAACTAGATGATCATTCCTTTTACTTATGACCAGGATTAGCTGCTCTTTAGCTTTCCTCTTCATCCTCCCTCCCAGTGTCCCACGGGCAGTGAATTGGCTCTGTCAACTGGAGTGGATGTTGCCCACATCACTGGCTTTTTTGCTTTTCCCCAATATCTCACTGGCTTTTTCTGGTTTCTGGTGCTCACCATTCTCATAAATAGGACTCTGGAGACTGAGGCTACATGGAGCTTGGCTCTCTTTTAAGAATTCTCATTATGCAATATATATGGCGACAAATAATCTTAAAGCCACAACCGAGTTCCAAAGTGGTTTCAGATCCTAAATTGGTTTAACTAGCTAACTTAGGACTAATTTAGTAACAATTTAGTCCTGTATCTTAGGCCATTTCCGCATGAGAGAGGAGGAACGGTTCACTGTGTGTCAAAAGCAGTGTTTTTATACTCCAATTTGGAAACTGAATTAAGAAATTCAGAAACTCTGCTGTCTGCACCCCCTTCCCCACAATTTGCATCGTACTACTGCAGAGAACAGCGATTGCCGTATCTACAACAGCAAGTCCCTGGCCAATTTCATTCCCCTCCCTCACCCACCCTACCATCACTGATTGATCTGTTTTGTAAAACACACACACATTTTAAACACATTTCTGTGTTGCTATATTTGTGCATAGGAATGTATGTTCATTGTTACATGGAAGAAAACGTGTTTTAACAGTCCATGACCAGATCCACCCTCTTCCCACTGTCCGTTTAACACAGGAAGACAATAATGACAGCAGCCTGTCCTTTGATGGGCGAAGAGAGAAAGGGATGGAAATTACGGAAGGGACAGCCTGGGAACGCCCCTAGCCGGCCACTTCTGCAATGTGAATCGATGCTACACTTCTGCATGTAGGCGAAAACCGAAGCAGAACCGGTTTGGGAGATTTAGATCGGAGTTTTTCCAGTTTTCACATACAGTGGTTTTGAATCGCAGTGAACAGCAGTGAATTATTCTAGGAGCTGAAAATATGCAGAACCACAAGAAAAATATGAAGCTAAAATGGTTCAACATGCAGATGGGAGGATAAGAATTCGATGCTGCTACGATGTACCAACCTCATGCCAAAATGGCCTTAGTTATCCAAAGAAGAAACCAGCAGATGTAGACAAGGAAATAGACACAGGAAGTAAGTGCATGTCCAACATGTACAGGCAGAAATGTGGTGGCCCAATACATTTCAAGCCATTTTTTTGAAATACAGTGGACACTCCCCCTCCCCAAAATATTATCCTGTGTATACCTCTAATGTTTCTTTCCTTTGTTCATGTGTTTGGTACTTGTGCGTGGAACCCAGCTATCTTTCATTCACTGGTTTCTGTGTTAAGGAAATGTATGACACATTATATAGCCGGCTGACTGTTTTGAAGTACTTCTTGAGGGTACAAACATCATATTAGCATTATTATGTATTATTTATTGAAAGTTGCTTCGAGTCTCTGTGAGAAAACACATTCAAAACAATAGTAGTCGTAAACTTCAAAAGCAAAATAAATCCTCTTGTTAAACTATTCTTCACTTCTAGGACACTGCAATATGTACTGGGTACAGGACAAATCTTTTTCTATTTTATATATAATCTCTGTTCAGTGTAGGAAGGGTCTGGTCAGTCATATTGCACACTAGTTTCCTCAATAAGCTATTCATCCACCCTATTTCTACATCATTCTGCTATTATTTTTAATAACTGCACAAGTATCCCCATTTCTTACCCACCAGATGTCTTGATTTGGCAAGGACAGTCCTGATTATCTCACTTTTTGATCTGCTTCTGAAATGTCCCATTTTCTCTCATACTCCTACTTTCCCATTTTGTCCTTGGCTTACTTCAGTTATTGCCAACTGAGTTCAAAGTGCAAAAGTAGTTTGCACTCCATTAACTCAGCAAAGGGGAGGGGTGAGAACAAGGCAGAATATTACTTTTCCCCATAGGCTTAGGCAAAAGCAAACTGCTGCAGCCTCTCCTAGCTTATCTGATCTTCTTGATAATTTTTGCCATCTTAACAACACTGATGTTGCTTAGCCATACGTGACAGTTTTCATCTATTTCATCTATACAGTGTTGAAGGGTATGACATTTTAATGTTTTTTATTTTGAAAAAATCTCAGGATAACGACACCCTGGGCCAGATACTGGAGTGGTCAGTAACCCAGCCTGGTATAGTGGTCTGAGCACTTGATTACAACCCTGGAGACCAGGGTTTGATTCTCCGCTTGGCCATGGAAACCCACTGGATAACCTTGGGTGCATCCCACACTCTCAGCTCCAGAAAACCCCATGCTGGGTTCAGCTTAGGGTCGCCATAAGTTGGAAATGTCTTGAAGGCACACAAAACCAACAAAGTGCAAATCATATCAAGCCCCTTAAAATGTGGGCTGAGCAAAATCCCCAGGCATCCCTAATTTGGAGTTCAGAATTTGATAAATGTAGGTGATCCTGGACAAATAAGTGAATCTCAGCAGTTGGGTATATTACACTTCTGATTGTCGGAATACATTTGTGTATGTGCAACTGTCTCATTTAGCTGCCATTAACATTCACGGATGTTTGTCTTGCATTTTGATGCTCTAGTTTATTTTAAACAGGAGTGAATAAGGTGTGCTTCCCCAAGATTGTTTTTGCAACCTTCAAGCCCTCCACACACCTGTTTCTATTGTGTTGTGTCGTGTCGTGTTGTGTTGTATTGTATTGTCTCCAACTTGATTTTTCTGCAAACTTATAAAAACATCCTCCCTTGCTTAGTCCTATGGAGGAAAAGCTTTATTTATTTGTTCCTTCACTTTAAGAACTAAACCACCCTTCATTTTTATAAGTAGGAAGGCAATATGCCCACACAATTAAACAATGCAATAGTTAATTTGGTAAAATAATTAATACAATAAAACCCCCAAATGTATTTAAAAAAATGGCAAGGGCACTTCTAAACTCATCTCAAAGCTGTAACAAATGTTATCTGTGCATTTGTCCAAGTCTCGATGTTTAAAATGGTACAGTCTATCCTATGCCTTCAGGATAGGTCTGAATAAAAATACAGATAATTAAAACCATAGTCGGATGCCTCCAACCTTCTCTTTGTTAACGCTTTTTTTTTTTTAAGGGTACACCTTTTGAAGTTCATTGCAAGCCTTGGAAAAGGCAGATCAGGGGTGGAGGGCAGAGAGAAGAAGAATCCATGAATACATAAAACAACAGCTTTAATCTTGAGTGTGATTGACATCAAACAAAAGTGAGAAAAACTCCCTTTGTTCTCAACCATAAAGGCTGTGTGTGTTTGTTTGTTCAGTGTGAATGAATGCCTCCATGAAGTCCAAGGGAAGATTTTTAATGAAGTTGGCAGGCACGGAGTTGTCCCCTCCATGGAATAATTCAAACGACAGAGTCATCACGTACAATTTAACCGAGAATGACATGAGAATTTCTGCTCTGGAGAGAATGGAGTCTGAGAAGGGAGGGCATGATGATTACTGTACTAAATGAACCACCCTTTAAAGCCCACAAAGCAGTGGGAGGGAAATATATATCAGAATGGGTAAGAATTTGATTTCAGACATTTTTAATAAGAATTTAGCAAAATTTAACAAATGTCTCTGCATTCAGAATGGAAAGAACTTGAGAATTAACAAATCACTGTGTGGGAGAGATCAAAATGGACAGATTCATTCTTCCAGATCCAGAGTTTTGATGGCTTTACTCAAGAAGCTGGGCTCAAATCCCTATGAAATCAGCTGTGTTTGGGCTGAATTAGAGTCACCACCTTTTTCCCCCCTAGAGATTCCTTATCTTTAACAGTCATATGTCAGGCAGGTACAACAGCTTTCTCTCTAGGGAAGTAAATCTTCATAAATTTCTGTTTTGATGGGCAAGAAAGATTAATTTAACCATATTTCCTTCCTCCCACCCTTCCTCAAAGACAGTACAGAACTGGAAAACTCCTACAGCTTCTCTATTGATTACCTTCCTATTCCCTTAGTCACTTTACCTCCCCTTTTCTTAGGATGCCTAAACTCTGTTTCCAAATGCTGAGATGAAATTTTAAGATATTGGAATCCTAGCAATTTGAAGATGGAAGGAAAATTTCATTTTGGAGGGACTGGAATTCTTTTTTCTTTTTTCTTTCTTTCTTTTGGAAGGGGGAAAATGTCTTCATTCCCCCAGCCCGCCCTGCCCTGTATCTCTACTCCTCCTTAGTAACTCATATGCTGGTTGCTTCTTCTGATTTCTGTGGGTGACATTGTTGAATGCTTTAGAATTACATTTGTCTTATATTCTTTTGCCAGTCTCTTTGGCTTTGTCTCCACTCACTTTGTGCGGTCTGTCTGTTATCCTCTTGAATACATTACATGAACTTGGTAGATGGGGGAAAATATAGATGGATTAGATAATGAAAGGCCCAAAATGGCAGCATCTTGTTCATACCTCTGGAAGCTCTTGATATCCTCTTAGCAAAAAAATAGAATGACAGAGTTGGAAGAGACCACATGTGCCATTCAGTCCAACCCCTTGCCATGCAGGAACCCACATCAAAGCACTCCCGACAGATGCCCATCCAGCCTCTGCTTAAAAACCTCCAAAGAAGGAGACTCCACCACACTCCATGGAGGCAGCACATTCCCCTGCTGGACAGCCCTGACTGTCAGGAAGTTCTTCCTCTGGTTTAAGTGCAATCTCTTTTCCTGCAGTTTGAATCTATTGCTTTGTGCAACATCAGCGTGTTGCTTCGTACTGATAGGTGAAACTCCTGCGGGGATGCTGAAAACGATGTTGATCTTACTGCACACTGAATGACTTAAAATCCATGAAGCATGTCAGCCTCTAGTTATGCCTTGTCCATGTGTTATTCTTGCTTGATGGTTAGTGGAATTCAGCAGTATTTGCTCTGTAAAGAGATCTATTCAGACACCACCAGTTCACATCCGATTGTGTCTCTCTGGAGTCAAATGTTCATTGTTCAAAATGACCCAGAGAGCTTGATATTCTTGTTCCAAATGTTTCACCTTCCAGAGGTACAGACCCTACTCAAAAGTTCATAGTATGCATTCTAAAGTGTTACATTCTGGGCAGACTGTCTGAAGGATAAAGCTACATATATCTAGCTAAATGAGTGTAAGCCAGGGATAGGCTTACACTCATTAGGTCCTGAGGCCAAACCTGTCCTGGTTTAGCACAATGGGGTCACCAGATGGCCATGCTTTTTGCCTATGACACCTTCATTTGGTGATTTCCCAGCTTTTTGTACCATCATTTCCCCCTTCTTAAGTGGTCAAAACACCTCACCTAAGGCTTAATTGCAGCACATGGTTTCAGTGTGAATATCTTGGTCCTACTCTTTTATCTTTGGCCCCCATCTACTTCTCTGATATTTCAGCCCAAGGACTGGAAGAGTTTCCCCTTAATGGGTGTAGGCATTGTGACCTCTTGGGGTTTATGAAGATTCCATGCAGTTCATGGAGGACAGATACTTTTCTAGCTTGAAATAGTGTACCCAGTGTGCAAAGGACAGGATTGGCCCTGGTGAGGAAGGGAGCATTGAGACAGAGCCAGCAGCTGGCATGGCTCCAAATCTGGCCTTCACTTGTTCTTGGGACATTTGAAGGATAATTTCTGAATGTGGCTAAGTTCTGGCATGTTTTCTATAGTTGTGGTATTTGGCAGAAGTGTCAAAGAAGAGGATGTACAGGAAAATATACTGCCTTTTCTCATGATTTATTGGTAGTGAGTGGGGAGTCACAAATGTCTGCATTATACCTATATGGGTATGTATACACGCACACACACACACACACACACACAAGTACACAGGGTTGGGCCAGTTTAAAATTCTCCCCTCTGTTCACCTTTTTTTGGGCAGGAGAGGTAAAATCTACTCTCACTTGTATTCATAGTGATCTTCACTGCTGCTACCAACTATTTGCAATTATTTGTGACTGGGGAAAAATGTGATCTTGGAAGCTAGGAAACAGCATGACTAGTTGATTGGCTGGACTGTGGGGAAAAGTAGGTGGGGTCTCTACAACTTTAGCACTTGCTCAGGACTACAGGTTATGACTCCCTGACACATAGTCTTTCTGCAGACTGTATTTTTAGCATCCTTTGTGAGGAGTTTGTATTCCCCCCCCCCATGTTGACTGTTAACGCAAAAATGCACTTTCACTTTAAATGTCAGCCACTCTGGAGCCTTCCCAAAGGCTGAGCAATCCCTGCCATTCTCTTTGATACCAAACTAATAGCCAAACAGAGCCCTGGTGAGCCATTAGAGTCTGGCCTGATGATTGAAGTTCCGACTTAATGGTGTGTATGATGCTGAAATAGTGTCTCGAGTGTAATTTTTTTTGTTTTGTTTTTTTGGATACTTGGCTTTCCGCCAGAGTTGTCTTCCCGCGTAAAGCTAGATGAAATGATTCTTTGTTCTATCTCTTTGGCTGCTGTGATTTAGGGTTTGAGCCCTGCTAGCTGTGCTTCTCTATCAAGTGAAAGAGAGACACAATGAGGCGCCTACATATGATTCTGGCTGGTGTCAGGGAGCTGCAGAGTGTAGTCTTTCATATGACAAGCTTAGCCCTGAAACAATAGTTCTAGTTGTGAGTGTTCATTATGGCAGGGACTCCAGGGCTTCAGAGGAAATGTCAAGCCTGGGCCAGGGGCAGAAGCCTAAGGTGAGTGAAAAGCCATGGGAACAGCCAATGGACAAGAACAAAGAGCAAACCAGAGGTCAGCTTCAGGGAGCAAGCCAGAGCTCGGGACCGAAAAACAAGAAAGAAGTGGGAAAGGAAGCAGGATGGAGAAACAATCTGAATTAGGAATGTAAATCTTTGTAGATATCATTCTTTCAGAAAACAGCAAATAATTTTGTTGTTTTTCTACTCTCTGTGAGAAAATCCTTAGAAACTGCAGTTTTCCAGCACTGTTCACAATTCAGGAGTTAATTCTATACCACAGAGAGCGGGGGGGGGGGGGCTTTCTGCACTAGACTGTTATAGTGCTATTATTCCACTTTCAACTTCCTTTGGAATTCTAGGCTTTGTAGTTTACTGAGGCCAAAGAGCTCTCTGGCTAAGAATTCTGAATGCCTCTCCCTAAGCTGCAAACCCGAGAATTCCATAGGATGTTGAAAGTGGAATAATAGCACTATAACAGTGTTGTGTGGAAAGCCTCCCGACACATACACATGCTTTTCTATGTAGATCTAGTTTGTTTTGTTTTGTTTTGCACAGAGGATCAAACAGGCTGCACAGTAAGCTTACAGAATAAATCCTAAATCATCAAGATTTTAATTCACCTTGCATTCCTTTCATTTGAGTTTCTCAACATTTAGGACAGCCCTTTTCTCTCTGTCAGTCAAATATCCTCTCATATTCTTTCCACTCATAGGATCTTGTTAGTGAGATACCCCACACAAGTGTGGCCTACCCACTCATATGTCTCTTCTCTGAATGGGTGCAGGAGTTATTCTCTAGCCCTTTGCACACCATCCAAAATGTCACCCTCAGCAGTTCTCAAGCCCTGGGAGGACTGTGTACTGGTTTTGCCAGCAGTTGCCCAGAGCTCAAGTTGCACAGGGAAGAGTGAAGTGCAGGAGCTGTCAGGTCATTATCTGGTCCCAATCTGTCACGGGTATCTCACTGCAGTGAAGGAAGTAGCAAGAGTGTCACCATCAGCCAGTCCAAATTATAACAGCAAGTCATGATTTCAAGGGAACAAGCCAGAAGGTAGTCCAAAAGCAATGTCTGTTGAGTGAAGCAAGGTCCAAGATCACAAAGGAAACATGAATCCAGAAGGACTGTGTCCTGTGCTGACAGCCAGCCAAGGTTTACAGTTCTTCAATTAGAGTCTTTTATCAGCAACCACAAGCAAAGTTTATGATAATTTGTTAGCCAGTTACCGGGTGTTGTTTTCACAGTCCAAGTCCATAGTAAATTCAGAATGATTGTCCAGTAGCAATGTCCATACACAATGTGTGGGTCAAGGTTCCCAGGAGCAAGGGATCCAAATGTGAGGTGTATTGCTTCCACTGATAAGATCAGTTGTCTGCAATGGTTTCTTCCCATCTCTTTATCTGTTTATATAGGCTAACAGCCCCACCCAGCTGTTTGCCTAATTGATGTGTCCTTCCTATATAAATGCTCCAAGTCTCCTAAGCTTTCCCTTTTTCACCTATACTGACAGCAGTAAGTATTGTCCCTCTCATGTCCCTCTGTTGTGCCTATGGAGAACAATTCTGTCTGAATCCTGGGATGGAGCATGACAGGTTGTTATTTGGCCAAAGATTGTGAACAACAATCTTCCAAGGAGGTGCTGGAAGATTTATAACTGGTTGTCTTCACGCAGCCAGTGCTTGATTAATTAGTGTTTCTTATTTAAAGAGCTGTTGAGACCTACAGAAATTCTCTTTGACTCTCTTTCACTCCATAAAGATTGGTGCCACATCCTCAGTATATTCCTTTCCCTGCCAGGAGGTTGAATTCACATCTGTCTCCTGGCGTTCGGGGTCTCCTCCTGCCTTATCTCTAGATATAGGCACTGCAAATTCTGTGTCTGATTCAGAATCACACAAAGGATGAGGTATGATAAGCTGCTGCTGCTTACTAGTGGAAGGGGGAACAAATACACAAAATAAGACCATTTCTGCACTACACTCTTATAGCGTGATTATTCCACTTTCAACATCCTATGGAATCATGGGGTTTGCAGTTTAGGGAGGGGCCGGCTATAATCACGCTATAAGACAGCTATAAGAGTGTCATATTGTGCTATAAGAATGTAGTGCGGCAATGGCCTAAGATGCAGCTGGTGTAGGCTCCAAGGGAAAGGAGAAAGAAGATATCTTGAGCATGCCTTCTTTTTTTCCCCTTTCCAAGCCAAGACCATATGTTTATGCACAACGTTGCACTATCCCCACATGAAGTAGCATCTCAGCATTTTAAATTATTAGCATTTTCACACAAAACACCATCTTTTACATAAGAAAATTTTTGGAAAAAAAGTTCTGAAAAGATTAAAATATTTAAAAAATGTGGAAAAATTCTCATAAATTATGCAAAAATTCATATTGATGGGCTTTTTTTCCCCCTCATGTGCAATAATGAAAAAGGTGAAGTTTTCTGTTCCATTTCTATTCTAGTGTATTGTATACAAATGGTTCCAGCCAGGGATTTCAGAGGAAATAATAAAGCAATCGGAATCATTACAGAAATTTTCAAGGCTCTCTTCAGACATCAAGATGAGACATACTTTGTTATGGCAGTGCCAAATTTTTCTTTTCTCACCCTCAAAGGAAAAACCTTTTGTTTTCCCCCATTTTATCATCAAGGTGACAAAACATACACGGAGGTTTTGTTCCATTTTTTTTTCCCCAGAGGGCAGAACAATTACAATTATGGTAAGTGGTGGCAACTGTTTGAATGTGAAGGTCTGGAAACCATTCCCTATACGGAGTGGCTTAGGGAGCTGGGTATGTTCAGCCTGGAGAAGAGAATGTTAAGAGGTGATGTGATAGCTATGCTTAAATATTTGTAGCGATGTCAGAATGGAAGATGGGGCCAGCTTGTTTTCTGCTGCTTTGAAGATTAGGACATAGAACAATGGCTCCAAATTTCAGGAACAGAAATTCCACTTAAACATTAGAAAGAACTTCCTGATGGTAAGAGCAGTTCAACAGTGAAATATGCTGCCTCATTGGAGGTTTTTGAAGAGACATTGGATGTTCATCTGTTCGGAATGTTTTAATTGTGTATTCCTACAAGGTGAAGGTTGGGCTTTGATGGCCCTAGTGATCTCTTTCAGCTCTATGAATCTAAGATTCTATGCCTTGTTGTAATGGAGGAACCTGTGACACCAGCCAAAGTATCAAGAAAGGAGTTCTTCTGGACAATCTGTGGTCAGCATCACTTCCCCTCTTCCCAGATGGTAGGAGCTACCCTTAGGAACAGAGCTTCTTTCCTGCTGTTCCTGTCCAAGTAGCCACAAAATTATTTCTCCCACCCACCCCAAACCTTGTACAAGAACATTAACTTAAGAAAGTAAACCATTGCTTACCATAGGAAGCATGGCCCCAGAAACATCACAAGTAGGTTCAGGTCCATACTTGAAGTTGCCTTCATTTGTAGGTTGGATTCTGGGTGATTGACTGAAAGAATTTGGATAACACAATGTAATATGAGGAAGACTAAATTTGGTTTAGCAACAGGAAAAATCATGTTCTGGTTGCTAAGTAAGGACAATTTCTATTCAAAAGAAGCTTATGATGCATGGAGCTTCTCCTTTATTTTACTTTAAAAAAGCAAACACATCTACCGTATTTGGGCAGAAGAAAAAATTGTAAGAAACTGGATGCTTTGTTTTCCCTTTGTCTTCCCTATCTGACATCAGGTGCTGAATGGGTTTTTGCAACCATGGACTAAAACTAATAACAATTTATATTCAACTTATTGAGCAAATAGCAGGAGTATCTTTTTAACACCATTAGCGAAAATAACCAATTTCGGGTTTGCATGCAAAGCTGCTCAGGCCAATTAGCGTGAAATTTAATTTGCATTAATCACCATGAGGTCAGCAAGAAATTAACTTGAGGTGTGTGGATTTCACAGGAAGTATGATAATGGAAGGGTGGCTATTTCTGCAGAATATTTTGTCTATTCCATCACCATTAGCGTTTGGGTTGCTCAGCAAGTTCACCTAGTAGTGGCGAATTTGCTTTCTGGGAATACGATTCCACTGGTAATTCCTGGCATTGGATGGTAAGTGAAAAGGATCCGAAGTGGTGGAGCTGAAAAAGTCTTCTCTGCCTGAGACATTGGGAGAGACTTTGCATCTGACTTTGACATGAATGGACTATATCCCTAGATCAGCACACAGAGCTAGGTTTATAAAGATTCTCATCAGCCTGGAAAACAAGCCAATATAAGTTATGAACCTGAAACATATACCAGTCTTGGTGGATCATGATCATGAAAGAGTCTGTGTGTTAGTGTATGAACATCTGTATCTTGAAATAGGGGTTGGATTTGATTGTTGTACTTTATCCTCATGTCTGCCACTAAGATTCCATTAAACCACAGGGGAAAATACTAGAATACCTTCTAATCCTAGAAATAGGGCTATACATATTGGCCAGGATCCTGTTGGTATCATAAACACAAGTTAGTTTCCTTCTATATGTGGTTGTAATTCTTTGTCCATTATGACAGTTGTATTTATTTCATGATTTTGTAAGTGAAGTATAAAAGTTTAACATGGACCTAAACCTTACTGTTAGTTCTCACAAAAGTAAAGACGTCAAAGCAGTTGGATTTACCTATGTGTGGATTCTCCATTCAGGGGATGATTCACTGAACTTACTTTGTTTGGGACTAACTGGATTCCAGACATGCTGTTGCACATTCTTGGATGGTGTGTAACTATTGATCAGTGCCTTCTAAGTGCCACTTGATTCACTGGGAGTACAGATGCAGTCCCTGTACATTCCCAGTTGCAGGACTGGACAGTGTATTAGCAGTTATGCATGCAGTTACACAATGTTAAAATTTAGCAGAAGGACTGTGTAGCACAATCACCATATAACTACATGTAACATTACACTACACAAACATAACATAGCATCTCAGCCACTGTGTTTGTCTTTCCTTTCCTTGGATCCTACACGTCTGGGGGCATTCATGAAACATTCCACAAGGGACACATTGCAAATAGTTCAATAAGAAACAAAAATTAAAAAAAAAATAGAAGAGCTAATTTGTTTCTATTTGCAGACCCAATTATTTTGTTTCATTTTTAATGCTGTGATATTAAGAATTGCTAGATAGTCTCTGCCACAGTTGCAATGTAAGTACAAAGCTGATGGCCAAATTTCTACTGTTAATTTTTCTGAAATCTCCTAATAGAAGTTCCAGTGACCTCTTAAAGGAATCCCTCGCTTCTCGGCCTTTTGGCTAAGATCAAGTGGATCTCTTGAAGCAATCCCAAGAGTCTTTGCAGAAGTCTTACTCCACTCTAAAGCAAAATCATTGGGCTCTTTGATGGCAATGCTGACATGGTTTCACCCAATTTTTGGAGAGGAGAAGTAGTCCTGTAGCCAGAGCTCTACATTCTTTCTACCCCATCTGTATATTTTCAAATGAAAGTATTCATGCATGGGAGTGAAGAGAGCCAAAGCCTGACTCCTGAAATGTAATGGACTCATAGCACCTAAAATAAGGGTGATGGGGGAGTAACTAGTGGGATATATTTGAAACAGTTTTGCCATGATGTGTGAAGCCTTACCAAATGTTAACTGACATTTAAGAAGAAAATCTGTACTGGCCAACCAAATGTCTATGGGAAGGTCACAAGCAAGCAAGCAAGCAAGCAAACAAACAAAACTAACACATGCTCACCGAGAGAGAAACAGTAACAAAAATGTTGGAAATTAGAGTTTCCTAGAGTGTTAGCTCATTTTGGGAAAAGCTAAAACTGTTAGGAATCAGCCTTCTTTTAGCAGAATGGGTGATAAAGAATGCCTCAATCTCATGTTGCTTTCCTGAACTTAAACTGACTCAGAGATAAACAAGACAGGTAGTTTCAGTTTATTAATGGCTTCTACATTTGCATATGCATTGGAAAGCCTACATCCTAACTAGCTAATGAAATGATTAGCTAAGGTAGCATCTTTCATTCTTGACTCACCACTTTGTTGATGGAGAAGCAAAGCATGACTGAAGGAAAAGAGAAAGAGTGGAATGGCAATGGAGGTGAAGATGGAGATCATCCCTCTCAGCAACCCCATGAGAAACTGAGAAGGGAGAAGTTTTATATAACTAGTGACCCTAGGATTTTCTGAGTCACATGGTCTAGTTACATGGATACACAAAACATATTTACAACCATGCACTACAATAAATAGGAAGAGGAAAGGGAATGCTTTAGGTGAAAGAGACAGAAGGGTTTCACGTGCATGAAGTTCTCTATTGGCTAGACCTAAATTACTCTAACAGCAAGGGAGGTGTGGAAGAGAGAATGCCAGAATTTCTCAACATGAAAGTGATAAGCAATTTTGACAAATGCCTTCAAAATGTATACAAAACAAAATGAATTAAGAAATCACGAAACGAGGTAAGTAGCATTGACTGAAGCCTAGATGAAAATATTTCTTGTTCATAAGTTCTTGTTGAAGGTAGCAAAATATTTTTTCAGGGGGAGTCTTTAAAGCACCTTTAAAAATTATTCCATTTGGGGTATACAGCAATTCTGAACTAAAATTCTCAACTAAAGTGGAGAGGTGAATTTATATGGGGAGGTATGGTGCTTCAGGTAGACTGGATCTGAGCCACGTAGGTGAAGGGTAGGTGAAAGCACCCAGTAAACTTTTTAATGGGTACTTCCTGCCACTGGTGGAGGACTTTTCCCAGCAGGCACTCAGCAGTCAACTTCAACCTATGGCAAAAATAGGAATGTGAGACTTCCAGGTCACCACATTATAAACAACTCTGCTCAGGTCTTACAGATTCAGGGTCGCGGCTTCCTTCATTGAGACTATCCACTTATAATGCAGTCTTCCCTTTTTCCTGCTGGTTTCCCCCTTACCAAGCTTATTTATTTTTCTATGGAATCATGTTTTCTCATTCTGTGTCTGAAATATGACAGTCTCAGTTTCGTCATCTGTGCTTCAGGCTTGATTTACTGCTGGACCCATTTATTTGTCTTTTTGGAAGTCCAGGATATCCACAGAACTCTCCTCCAGCACCACACTTCAAATGTGTTGATTCTCTACCTTTCAGTTATCTTTACTGTCCAGCTTTCACAATCATACATAGAAATTAGAAATATGATTGCATGGACAATCCTGACTTTGGTATTCAATGATACATCTTTATGCTTCAGAGTCTTCTCTAGTTCCTTCATAGCTGCATTTACCAGTCCTAGGCCTTTTCCACACCAGGCAAGGGAATTGCCCCACACTGCTACTCACCGGACCTTTCAGCTCCCCGGTCCGGTCCACGGCACTCTGGAGCAATGCGTGCTCATCAATACGCACTGCTCCAGTGTCCCAAATGGCGGCTTCCAGTTGGTCGAGGTCAAGGGTCTTGACCAACTGCTGAAGCTCGCCAGCCTAAAGCCCGCCCCCGGGCAGATCACAGGCTCACATTAGTGCAAGCCTGCAAATCTGCATAAGGGAGCAGGCTCGCAGTGACGTGCTGTGTGTTTTTGAAAGACTGGAAAAATCAGGTCTTTCAAAAGTACGCTGGAGGACCACTTGGGGTTGTTCCGGACCAGACTGAGGTACGGATCTACCTTAAATAGGTCCAACCCAGTCCAGTCCGAGGTGCAGACCTCCTCCTTGGAGGATGGACTGCACCATTTCAAAAACCTCATGTGGAAAATGCCCTAGTTTTCTTCAGCTTTCTTGTCTGCAGTTTCCATTCTGGTTAATAACTAAACCAAAGTATACAAAATCTTGAATTGTTTCAGTGTCTTCATCACCTACTTTAAAGTTATATAAATCATCTATGGTTATTTTTGTTTTCTTAATATAAAGCTATCTTTATACTTTCTTCCTTGCCTTTCTTTGATAGACATTCCAAATCTTTGCTATTTTATGTTAGTGGTATGGTGTCATCTGCATATGTTAAACTAACAATGTTCCTTCCTTCAGTTTTCACCCTTCTTTACACTGAGTCTAATCCAGCAGACACTCTGTTAGATACCATTTTTTAAAAAATCTAAATGTTCCTAAAGGAGGGTTGCATTACAACATGCCATCACTATGGAACTTCTGCCTGGCCTTGGAACAGTCATTCAAAAAGCAATGGATCTTGAATACATCCTTGTCTTTCACCTAACCAATTATTCTTGGACATGTCACTGTGTTTCCCTTAACCTACTTTATAAGATCATTGAAAAGAAAATGGAAGGGAGAAATCACCAAAAATACTATAAAGAAAGAGCAAGGCATAAAGGTATTCAGTGTGTATTATTGTCATACAATCTTGAGGCACTGGTTATAAACTGAAGAGGGCACTCTTGAATGCACTAGGAGATTTTGACTGCCAATAGTGAAATGTCATCATTATGAAATTGTTCAAATCATTTATCTATCACCTTTCATAACTTGGCATCAGATTCAGAGAAATCCCAGGTCATGAGCCAAATTGGATAGCATTGACAGCTCTAGGATTTCTCTGAAGGAAAATCTGAAATGTTCCAAGAAGAATCTAGCATCTCCTAACCATAGTACAGTCTGTGGGTCATATGTAGCTCCTAGACTCAACTTTTGACATCCCAAAAGACTCCTCACCAATCCCCCAAAGCCCCCCAACCCTCTTTTTAAACATGTGATTTTTCAGACTGTTTTTGCCTCCATACATGCACAAAGTCCTCCAATCATGTGAAACCAAATAAAAATGCCACACTTCCACAAACGCCCCAGAACTCTGTACCACCTCCATGCCTCAGTGATGCAATGCCACTTCCTGTCACCATATTGAGAGGGACTGCAGAGAAAAACAGGTATCTGGACTTGCAGGGAGGGTGCAACCCATAGGAGGCCTGGGGCAAAAATTATCCCCTGACACCCGTGCAGTTGCCCACCCTTGTCCTAAAGCTTTGAGAGTCTTCCTTAGCTGGGAGCCCACAGATACCTGGACAATGAATCCCTCAAAATGTATACATTCCTCACTAGTTCTCTATATCAGAGAAAAGGTGTTTATCTAGGTGCTGTAAAAGTAAAGATTGTTTCTTATCTTTCTTTTCCTTCAGAGAAGCAAAATGCATTTTGTAGTTGTTTTTCCTGTTCTTGGAGAAATTAAGGCTGGTTAGCTACATCTGGCTCTAGATTAGGGATTTCTTTCTTGATTTTCCTTTCTTTGTTATATAGAATGCACAACATCCAGTAGTTCCCTGGAGAAAATGCTACACAGTTTGCCGCTGTAATGGTGTTATCCATGCTGGGTTTTTCACCATCTATCCCTCAGGGATGATATCTCTGCTGTTTACTTTTCTTAAGAAAGATGATATCTGTCTGTAGCTGGGCACGTATCATGAAGAGATTGACAGATTTCCATTCTATCTGGTTGGATTTGGTGCCTTCCATTGTAACAGTATTCAAAGACATAGCTGTGCTAGTCTGTTTCAGCATTAAAAAGATATAAAAGAGTCCTGCCTCATCTAAAGAAGTGGACTGGAGTCTACAGAAGTATATGTTAGAAGTTTCCTTTTTCTCAGTCTCAAAAGTGCTACAAGATTCTTTTACATCTTTTTATGCTGAAACGGATTTACACTACACATGAATCCATGTGTGAGATGGATAGACAGAAAGACAGACGGATAATAGTCACCCTTCTGAATATACAGTCGAGCCTCCATTTCCATGGATTCTGCATTCATGGATTCAACCAACAACAGCTTGAAAATATTTTTTTTAAAAAAAAAAAATCCAAAAAGCAAACTCTGATTTTGCCATTTTGTATAAGGGATTCCATTTTACTTCACCATTGTACATAATGGGACTTGAGCATCCTTGAATTTCGGTATCCATGGGGGGGGGCTGCAACCAAGCCCTAGTGGATACTGAGGGCCCACTGTTCAGAAAAGAGTACACAGAAAACTAGTTACTTAAAAGGGAGAGCAAGAGGTTTCTTTTCAAAGCTCCCCAATCTTTACAGGCTGCCTTTGTATTCTATAGGTTATCTAGAAGTAGAAAACATACTTGTTACTGTTTGTTTCTTGGCAAATTAACAGCTTCCTGAGTGCATGAAAATGTTGCATGTTCTGTAAAGTCTTTCAGGGAAATGTTCTGCAAAATAATACTTATTTTCTCTCTTAATAAAACAAATACATTGTTGTTTTTGTGCAGAAAACTTGATTTTGGACAGAAGAAAAAGTGTTTCCTCAAGCTGTTTTCTGTGCAAAAGAACCACACAACTTTCTGTGTGGAATAGTTCCCTGAAAAGCTTTGTATAGTGAAAAAAAATTCTCCCACAAACTGAACAGAAATCTTTGTTTTTTCCTGCAGCGCAAAGAATACTATGGAAACTATTTGTCTTTGTATGCAAGGACAAAGAATGTGATCTGTGATTTACATCTGTAATATGTATGTCCTTTTTTCTCAGTGCAGTATCATCCATCCAATCGCTTACTCCATCAATGAGGAAACAAGATTAAAATAAATTCCTATTCACTCATCATAACTTCTTAACCACAGCACTTGTACTTTTGAAATTTCCAAGTTTCATTCTTAAGGACATTTTTATAATATATGCATACAAGTTGAATACAAAAACCCAAGAGATTGATATAAATCACAGTACTTGTGTCCCCCTCTCACTTCCATTGAAAGAATAAATTTTAAAGTTTGTTCTTGTGTGCCTTTGAGTTGTTTCCAACTAATGGCAACCCAAGAGAACCTATCATGGGGTTTTCTTGGCAAGATTTGTTCAGAAGAGATTTGCCTTTACCTTTCTCTGAGGCTGAGAAAATGTGATTTGCCCAAGGTCACCCAGCAGATTTCTATGAGGATCTGAACCCTGATCTCTCAGATTCCTAGGCCCTTTTCACACGGACCTTTTCTCGCGCAACAGCCCCGTGAGCCTCGCGGGAGTGGGAGCGTCGCTCCGCACGACACACTCCCACTTCCGCTGGGCTCACGGGGCTGAAGCGGCGCGAGCGCGGGTTTTTTTATTTTCGCTTCCAAGCGAAAATCACCCGCGCTCGCGCAACGCTCTCAGCGCCCGCGCGCACTTACCTCTCGTGCGGAGCGTCTGGGAGCTGGCCTGGTCGCGCTTCCTTCCCTCCACCCCTGCGGAAGGAAGGGATGGGGCGGGGCGCTCGCGCGACGGACGCGACACATCCTGCTTCATGTACGCGCGCGTGGGGGGCGGACGGGACGAGCGCCTTTCTCTCGCGTGCGTACGCGGGGAGGGCGGATGGGACGAGCGCCTTTCTCTCTTGCGTGCATGGGGGGCGGACGGGACGAGCGCCTTTCTCTCTCGCGCGCGTGGGGGGGGAATGGACAGATGCGCGAGCCGCTGCCGCCTCCTCCGGGAGGCTGCTGCTTCCCCGCTCGTTCCTTCGCCTGCGGAAGGAAGGAGGGGGAAGCGGAAGCCTCCCGGAGAAGGCTTCTTGCGCGAGCTGCCCTCCCCTGCTTGTGCGAGAAGACTTAATGCGAAAAGGGCCCTAGTCTGGTACATAAATCACTACACCATGCTGGCTCTCAATTTTAAAGATCTCTAGAAGGATACCTTTAAAAACTCACCTTTGGTCCTTTTCCTCCTCAACCAGTCACTGCCTAGCTAGCTAAGGAGAGCTCATAGCCTGATTTCTCAGCACCACCTCTCCCAATGACTCCTCATGTATCCAAGGAAGGAGATGGGCGAAAAAGAGAATGTATAGGGCAACCACGCAGACCCACTCCCTTCCCTGTCATTTCCCTTACCTGCTTTGGGTGTCCATTCTCCCCACCATTGTCAGTCCCCTTCCCACCAACATACACACATTTTGATATTTTCAATTTTTCCACTTTTGTGGGGGTCCTGCACCCCAAACCCCAGAAAATGTGGAGGATCAATTTTATTGCATTCTGTTTGTTTAGTATATTTTCAATATTAAACAAAAATGTGAGCTGCTTTAAGTCTCATGCAAGAGTAAAGACAGAATAAAAATAAAATAAAATAATTAATTAATGTCATGAACATAAAATAAAATCCACAGGACTGTTTCACTGAAATTTGGAAGGGTTTGTCCTATCAAAAAGAGTGACTCTGCCAGAAAATTTCAGCCAGTGTATGTGTATGTATGTGTGCATATATATATCATAATTGTTCAATAGTTTGTGGACTGGCAATGCTCTACCCCATCAGTAGGAGGCAAAACTAACAAAGTTATGTAAACAAAGATTGGGTTCAAATACAGTGTCTGTGGTTGCAGCAAAAAAAAGAGAGTTTTGGTGTCCAGAAATTATTTAATATTCTGCACAGGAACTTTGAGGGTGCTGAGTAGGTCCCCACAGTTGCTGGCCACAACAATGGGACAGGAGGAGGCCACTACCTTAACGAAAGAGATTGGAATAAGGGACAGCCCTCACTTTTGGTGGCTGGAGAGAGGTTTTGGGAAATCTTCACATATGGTAGCAGCAGGGATTTAGGCAGAACCTGATATCTGATAGGAAAAGTAGTAGAATAAGGAGCAGAAACCACACATTTGGGTTGTGAGACCTCTGCACCTTGTCCTACTCCTTCTCCCACCAGGTGTGAGGACTACCACAAGCCTCTCCATGAATAAGGACTTTCCTTTATTCCCACCTTAGCCACCATGTAAGGATTCTTCCTGTCCGGTTGCAGTGGCCACCAACCATGTGTGCCTTCCTCAAGGATGTAGCTATGGAGTGGGCAAAATGAAGCCATTCCCCTCAAATAAGAATTTTGAGTGAAAATGCATACATTTGAGGAAAAAATGTCCACAAACATGCTTAATTAGTGAGGGAAATGCCTAAAAATGCATATACTACAGAACTTTGTGAATTTCTGTTGGAGCCAAAACAAAACAAAAAAGGTCTCACAACCAGATATGGAAATGGAAACAAGGATGCCGATGGGATTCTGAGAAACACAATCAAGAGACAGGAGACAGATTTTCACCGTCCTTGGAAAGAGAGATTGAAAAATTTCTAATGGTGATTTGGGAGAACATTTAGGATGCCTAAATATGAGTGAATACTTTGGGCCCCAGCTTTATTAAGAAGTGATGCTTAATCTCACCTTGGTCTTGTTTCAAAATGAAAAAAGAATATCCATTTCCCTCTGCAACCTGTAATGCCAGTTGGCATTGAGCTAATCCCCATCCTGGAATACCAAGGAAGCACTTCATTAACACTGAGAAAAACTGCAAGCTAAAAGTAGCAAAAGGAAAAGTAGCAAAAGGAAAAGGCCTTGGTGCCTAAACAACATTTTTGCTCTCTCTTCTTGATTTGTATAGCTACATATCACAAAGCCATTCTCTCCTGTGCAGAAAATCTCACGCTGGGAATCTCCAGCTTCAGAAAAAAAAAGAGTTCAGCCTCTAGTTTCTTGAAGTGTGCAAAACTTCTATAGGGCTGTAGGCATTCAAATGCTCGTGAAATCACCAGTGGTTTTTGAGTTTATGCAAATGCGACAGGACAGAAGAAAGCATGACTCCTTAACTGATTTTCTTCTTCTGGTGTATTCCCTGTCTTTGTGTGAGTGTTCCCTCCCTCCCTCCCCATCTTTGAAAGATACTACATTTTCTTTCTTTCATTTTCCTCAATGGCAATTAGAAGAAGAACCTAACACGAGCCAAGGAAGAGTGAACACAAACAAGACCCCTATAGGCAGCCTTGTGCATTAATGTAAAATATGCCCAGACAACATAACTTGTCAGAGAGGATTATTTCTGTTCAGTGAATCTGCAGGGGCCCCCTTGCTCTGCCACTCAGCGTCTGGCAAGAGACAGAAAGAGAGAGAGAGAGAGAGAGAGAGAGAGTAGCCATTAGTGAGTAGCAACTGTGGCATTGATGTTTGAGCGCACTTCTGAACCGGCTTTTGTTGCAAAGATCGGTGTAGAAAGCATGCGCTGTCCCAAATCTGCTGTTACTATGAGAAATGAGGAGCTGCTTTTAAGGTAGGTTGATTCCTCCTTTGTTTTCTTGGGGTCTGTCCCAGTCACCAGGGCCCATTGTGGCTCGGAGGTGCACTTGCTACGAAGTGCTCTTCTCCCGCCCCCCGTTTTCTTTTACAGAGAGAGCAGAGGGAAGGCTGGCTTCCAGATCGTGTGAGGACTGTGCTTTTGTATGAATGGTGTTTACAAATCACTTACGTCCAGTTCTGCACAAGCTAAAGCAGGAATGGAAAACAAGAAGTTAACCAGAAAAAAAAAAATCCCACAAAAGCAAAAGCTGGTTTATGGGGGCTGTTATATCGCCTCCTTCGTTATTATGCATTCAGGCTTGGAATATGCATGGGGACGAGAAATGGAGGGAGACTCCATGTTAGAGCTAGTGCCCTAAATACCACTTTAATTTGGACTCAGGTTATATAAAGAATCATTCCAGTTCTGCATTTGGCCACTGGATGCTCTTTTTGTGGTGGTGGAGGGAGGACAGGGAAATAAATGTACCTCGTAGAGAAAAAAACACATATTGCATAGATGAATGGATTTTTAATATTCTGGGGGACTAGCGACTGAAGAGAAGCTTTTCAGAGCCAGGACAGGAGGCGGGGAAGAGTGAGAGAGCAAGAGCGCCTGAATTCTGCTGAAACTGGCACTCTGTTTCGGGCGGGGGAAACGAAGCCTTTTGTCTATTTTCTAGCAGACAGTCAAGTGTATGAATATATATCTTTTTGGTCTCCAATGGGACAACAGAACAATAGAGCTGTCAAGCTAACTTAATGAATATCCAGGGTTCTGGTCGCTTTTTGTTTATTTACAATTATTATTTGCAATTATTTTGGAATTTCTTTTTAAGATGCCTGCCTTTGGTAATTTCCTCTTGTCTTGTTTGCATAGACTGCGATGTGGACTGTGTTAACTATAGTTTGTTTGTTTGTTTGTTTGTTTTAAAAAATGGGGGAGAGAATATGATATCCACTATTGATTTTTTGTTTCCTTCAGTGTATTGCGACTTTGCCTTCCAAATGAAGCAGGGGGAACCTTGTAGAGGCTTCTTCCTCAGTTTGAGAAAAGAAAATTATTGATTTCCTGTCCTTGAACAGTTCAGCAGGACATGCCTCTTGTTGTAGCTTTCCTTGTACTTTTATTTTTGGATTATTTCAACTTTCTTGAGTGCTTTGCGGGGATTTGGTTTTAGTTTGTGGAAATGCAAAAGCCAGTTATTTAACATTTCAGGATATTTCAGGGTCAATGTTGGTTAAAAACACCTTTAGATTGTTTTTCATTCAGGGCCATTTTAAAAAGCTTTGTTCACTTCATTTCTTTTAATTGGAGCTTTTTTACTATTCTAACTGATTTTCTGTTTTAAGCTGTATTGTAAACTGCTTTGGAGTCCTTGCTGGGAGAAAGGTCAATCAATTAATCAATTAAAATAACAAAAAGTAAATATACTACTTTCAGAAGTGTAGGAAATCCATTGCTTGAAAGTAAGTCCCATTGTGACCATTAGGGATTTACTCCCAAGTAAATGAGTCTACAATTGCAGCCTCATGAACACAATATTGAAGATTGTCCTGGTTCCAGCCATTGTTCAAGATTCATGCAATATATACAACTTTGTAAAGATGCATGTAATTTGCAAGAATTTTAAAAATCTTGCTTTGCTAGATCTCTGAAACAGAAGCAGATATTGCTCATGCTAACCATGAGAGAACTTGGTGTATATTGGTATTTAAAAGTTAGGGGTTTGAAATCAGTTGGAAGAATGCAATATTTTGTTTTGCTTTTAAACTGCATGTTAAAACAAGCTTTCTTTCAAAGTTTCCTTCGTGTTCATTGTAGAAGTGTTCTCTGTTTGAACCCAACTGGATTGTATGTTTCTGTCAACTCATTGCTGGGAGCAGAGGATGACCTAAGAACAGATATAGCAGTCTTTACACGGTGTTGCAAAATCTTGAACATATAACATATAAGGGTGAGAGAATCATTCATTTTGACCTAAGTGTATTCTCACTCTTCAGGCCTCAAAGAGCAGTCTCTCCATTAGTGCTTCAGGATAAGTTATTTTTTTCCAGACAAGTGTTGCTAAGTTCTTCTCAGCAATATGCCGCGAAACCCGTTTTCTTTAGCGTCTAGCTCTTCAGCCTTTATTGAAGATGCATTCTACTGAACACCGTTGTTCCTGTTTTCTCCTGAATATCTGGGGGAAAAGGCTTGAATAGCTGACCTCAGTGTGTAGGCCAACATAATTTAATGATGGAATCGCTTCCCTTGCTAAAGTTGATGTGTCATTTCTTCTGCCATCCAGGTATTGTTGGTGATAAAACTGGGGCACTGTGTCTTCCCTAAAGTCACCCCAATGGATGAATTTCTGCTGAGCTACCATGTTCTATGTCTCTGTATGTACAGAGAAAATGTGTATACGCTGTGGAAATCTGGATTGTACATGTGGAGTGTAGGATTAGTTTTCATAGTGATTTGCTCAATCAGCATAGTTACCTTGTTAGCTTCTTCGTGGGTTCTCGAAATCATACCTGCACTTCAGAATATTATTCCGTTCACTTGTAAAAAGAAAGGCCCCAGCTTTGAGACCTTTTCTTCAGAAAGCAAAATTTCTTAAATAGGGTACTCAAGTACACAAACGTTCCTGGTCCCTTTAGTTATAAACATTTAAATGCATGGTATGCTTTTATGCTTCAACAGGTAGTTTTGTTTTCCACTGAAGCCATTAATTGATCGCTTGGATAATAATCAATGGGAGCCATCAACCATGGGTTACAAATGTGGGTTTTAAATCAGAGTTTAATCAGAGCTGTCAGTGGGTTTCAACGGTAATTGGGTTATTTCAGACAAACCTGTGTGCATATGTTGATCAGATTAATGAGGGTAATCTAACATGAGTGTTTCCTTTGCAAGTTTCTTTAATTGTGGAGGTGGATCTATTCATTCCAGTTGTGCCTGGGCAGAGTACAAATCCCGCTGCTTCTTTTGTTCAGAGAAATGAATGTATCCATTGCTTGTGTTAGGGGAAGTAGGCGAAGTAATTTTCCCTCCCATAATACTCAGTCCAGAGTCAGCCAATGAAAACAATTGGGAGTAGATTCAAGATTGTTAACAGTGTACTTATTCACACAATACTTAATTTTCTTGCAGAATCCACATCTACCAGACATGCTTCCTTAAACAAAATCAGGATATATATATATATATATATATGTATGATAGGTCCATCAATTACTTTTTGACATGGCAGCTAAATGGAGCAGCTCTTTACAAAACTGGTATACCTGTGAATGTCAACCAACAGGGGAAATATGTCACTCTCCCACATGGCTGGTATGTTTCCAGGGATGTCTTTGTCCTGCTGGAAATAGAATGCTGGTTTAGCTGGAGCTTGGTTTGATTTAAAAGGGTAATTCTTTGGATATCAAAGGGGGAAATCATTCTAAAGGCTGTTAAAAAACAGAAGGGGAGAACGTTGGTTCCTTCAAGAATGGAATTAGCTAAGAATTATATCCCCAGATGTTTGTGAGCTTCCTTAAAAAAAAATCGTTGAATACAGATAATTGTCCTTCGAAGTGGCTAGAGAGCCCAACTGTTGGCATTTTAAAATGAGACCCTAGAAGTAGCGGGAATGGATGCCTTTCAGGGCAATACGCAATCCATGGGCACTGAATGGGAAATAAGACGGCTGCCCCATGACTCCTTTCCCTTCCATTGTCACTGAGATCATTTCAACCTAATTTCCCAGGGGCATTTGTGATTCCATTTTGGACACATACAACAACAACTCTCCCAACTGCCAGGTTGTAAAGCCACTCTGATTGACTTTGACCTGTTAAAATTTGAGGCACCAGTCAGACAACATCATAAGCATGTTTTTAAATAGAAATTTCATGCAATTTTCTCAAAAGAGAAACACATGAGGCAGAAATGTGCATTAAATAGCCTTTACCATGAATGTATATAAAAGTGATGGAAGTAGACTGATCTATCTATAATTATATGCCCACTATGTTGTTTTTTTAAAAAAGTATTTAATGCTATATAAGTCAGTGAGAATATGAATATAGTGTTATTTCCACTTACACAAACTTTGGACCATCTAAATAATAATGTTTAAAATAATTATAAAGCAACCCTTAATTTGCAGCCATTACTTTTGAGATACTAGCATTGTTACGTATTATTCAGTACTCAAAGAGTAATCTACAACACTGCTTTTTTTCCCCATCACTTCTCTTTATACTGCAAGTAACAGGGTTATATCTTTGAAAATTGCTTGAATATTACCAACAAATTACCATTTCACCTTTATTTCGTCCAACAATATGGTTTTAAACAATGCAAAAATGTCCCCAATTCTCTCATTTTTATACACTTTTTTGTAAAATGCTCTGACCTATCATAAAATTATTTCATGAAACAAAATTTTCCTTATTACTTCTCAAAAGACCTATTTATAGGTAACTTCACCCACACCATCAAATAGTAGTACAACAAGTAGCTGAGATGAATGGAGGGAAGATCTAATAATTAGTAAGGTGACATATTCCTTTTCAGAATATGCAACAATGTTGATAATGCTCCCTTTCTAAGGCCCTTTTCGCACACAGTTTCTGTAGCACGAGGGCCCCTTGAGTGTCGCATAAATGGGAGCGTCGGTCCATACGACGGACTCCCATTCACGCGACACTCACAAGCCTAAAGCAGGACACGCGCGCATTTTCTTATTTTCGGCTCTAAGCCGAAAATACTGCACGGTTGCTCAATGCTCCCAGGGCCCTCGCGCACTTACTTGCATGCGGTGCATCAAATGAGCCGGGCCGGTCGCAGTTCCTCCCCCAGCACAGCCTACAACTCCCAGACTGCGCTGCGGAAGGAAGGGGTGGGGCGCTCGCGCAACCGGCAAACAGCTGCGGGAGGCAGAAGGGCTGCCGTGAGCAGCTTGAGCAAACGGCTGCTCACGCAAGTGCCGCCCCCCACCGCTGCAATGAAGGTAAGGTGCAAAAAGGGCTTAAAATGTAGTTTTTGAAGTGCTGGTCACCACAACTGTGAAGGTGCATATTGCTCTACCAGGAGCAAACTCATTTTGGCAAGGCAGCTATGACTGAAACCTTAAGGTGCATACTACAGGGATCTCAAGGAAGGAGGACACTTCTCACAGGGAGGGGGGCAAAATGGGGGCATTGCCTCTTGAAATTAAAATTCTGCTCCCTCCAATGAAATTTTCCTTTAGTCTCCAAATCTTTAGTATTGCAGTACAGTTGACCCTCCACATCCACAGGTTTAACATTTGCAAATCTGATTATTCACAGATTATTTGCTACCATCTCCACTGCTGCCTTAAACCATTTTTAATAGGGACTCGTAAGTCTTGCCTTGCATTCACAGGCTCTCTGCAAGCCTCACGAGTCTGAGAGAGACTGCAAACATGAGGTGAAACTTGTAAGTCAAGGGGAGGGTGGCAAGCCAAGCCAGTCACCTGCTTCTGACTTGGGAAGGAACCCCACCACCTCAGAGGCAGAACTGGGTGGCTGGCATACTTTCTACCCTGGATTCAAATGTATCATAGTTTTTTGGTGTGTTATATATGGTTGTGAAGAGGCTGTAGATATTGGTTGTTTTTCCAATTTTGCAGCCCCCTCCCCGAATCCATACAAATGTGGAAGAAGAATTATAGTTTAAAACTTTCAGTTGAGCCTTTAGAGTTTATACAGCCAAAGAAAAGGGGCAAGCAAAGTTATGAAAGCAAAGTTACCAAGAGAACAACAAATATAACAGTTCTAAAAGTGAATGATTTTCCGTGTCTTTAGGGGGATGGTGGAAAAATGTAGGGGCTGACAAAAGATTAAATAGGATGAAGAATTCTTATTTGAGGTGGCAGTGCCTTCATTCACCCCCATACCTATATCCCCATACCTATGTCCCTATATGAGGAGGAGGAATGTTCACACTGGGCTAGACTTAGGCCCTTTCCTCATGTTACCCATTTGCATGACTGGGAGGGGGCATCTCACGTGAAAAGCCTCAGCAGGAACGCTGCCGCTTCCCTGCTCCTTTGTCCCGCAGCTCGCTTTCTGGTCGCACGACCGTCACATTAGCGCCCCGCCTCTTCCTTCCGCAGCGCAGCCTGGGAGCTGTAGGCTGCGCTGGGGGAGGAAGCAGGACCGGACCGGCTCGTCCAATGCACTGCATGGCAGGTAAGTGCGCAAGGGCCCCAGGAGCATTGCATGACCGCGAGCATTTTCGGCTCCCAGCCGAAAATAAAAAAATTCACGTGCAGCCCTCTTTAGACTTGTGAGCATCGCATGAATGGGAGTACGGACCGACGCTCCCATTCACGCAACACTCAAGGGGCCCTCTCACAACAGAAACTGCGTGCGAAAAGGGCCTTAGGCCTTTTCTGCAACTCACCTATTTTCGGCACTGGGATGCGGTGCTCGTGCGAGCAGCCTCCAGAGAGAGGCTCTAGCTTCCCTGCTTCTTCAGCTCCGCACAAGCTTCCTGCTTGCGTGAGAGCTCCACCTCTTCCTTTCACAGTGCAGCCTGGGACCTTCCCAGGCTGCACTGCACAGGAAGCATGACCAGCCCGGCTCCCGAGGCTCCATACACAAGGTAAGTGCACATGGGGCCCCGGAGCAATGCACGACCACGCACCATTTTCAGCTTCAAGCCAAAAATGAAAAAATGCATGAGCTGTCCCTGCTGCACCCTGGAGCATCGTGCAAATGTGAGTGCGCCATGTGGACTACTCCTCACATGTGTGCGATGCTCAAGGGGCTCTTTCACATTGAAAATGCCGTTGAAAAGGGCTTTAATCCAGCCATGTTTCAGAGCCAAAAGTGGTTCAATTTTTAGCAGAATGTGGGTTCTCCTGAACTTTCCTGCTTAAAGACTAGGAAAGTGATGTGTGTTTCATTTGTTCTGGAAGTTTCCTTCCCACAGAGCAGGCACAATATCTTCTTCATCTCTCAGCATGTTAAAGTTCTTCTTGTGAGATTAGAAAGCCAATGAAGGGAATTTCACCCCCCTCTTGCAGCAACATCCCCTTATCAAATTGAAGCGTATATAAAATTGCAAGCTATACCTCAGGGACTTAACGGGGAAGAGGTGGGAAAGAGAACATAAACAAAAGGAAATGGCTGGATTAATATTCATACATGGGTCTTTACTTTCAAGCATAACTTGCACTTGGCTACTTAAGAAGTCATTCAGGAGTGAATCAATAGTAATTACTGTAATCAGGAGGGCTAATTAGCTGACGATGTGACTGATGGAAAGTTCATTGCTTTACAGCCCTGAAAACACCTAAGTTGATGAAGTCTGGAAGCAGGGAGGGTTCTGTAAATGGAGAGGTTTGGTTTTTTTATTTGTTTCTGAACAACCTGTACTTCACAAGAAAAAGACTTAGGCCATTTCCACACCACAATGTTATAGTGCTATTATTCCACATCCAACATCCTGTGGAATTCTGGCATTTGTAGTTCACTGAGGCCAAAGAACTCTCTGGCTGAGAATTCTAAAAGCCACTACCTAAACTGCAAACTCCAGGATTCCATAGGATGTGTAAAGTGGAATAATAACAGTATAACAGTGTAGTGCAAAAATGGTCTTAGTGAAAGGACACTGGGAAGGGTTATGTCTAGGAATGAACAGATCAGTTTATTTTTTAAAAAAAATCAGGTGAAAATTTCACTGGAAGTTTTGTTTTACCTTTTGTTTTGCATCTGTGTGGCTCATGGTGGTGAAGGGTAAATGTTATGGAGACAGAAATACGAGTGTGGGCCTACAGGCCACATAGATGCAAAAACAATACAGTTGCCCCAGTAAAAGTTCCTTATCTCAACCATAATCTTTGCAGTTTATAACACGTTTTGCAAGCTGAAATCTGCATCATGAAGTTCAGGAAATTGTGGAATCCAAAGGATGATTATGTTCTGATCCATAGATTAATCTGGAAAGTGTGAATTAGATTGGCTTACTTAAGAATGCAGGAGGTCAGAGTCCTCCATCTGTTTGTTTCAAACCATTCATATGATATTTTTTTTTTCTGATAGTGGTTATATTAATACCACTATAGTACCAGTGTGGGTTTGATCCATACATTTACTGGTAGTTCTATGCCTTCAACTCTGGCTTATGCCCCCTATCCTGGGATTTTCTTGACAAGACATTTTTCAGAGGAGGTTTGCTACTGCCTTCCACTTAGACCAAGAGAGTGTGACTTGCCCAAGGTCACCCAGTGGGTTTCCAGTTCCTAAGCTAGAAAACAGGTTTCATGACAGTAGGGAAACTCTACAATTCCTTTGCAACACTTTAGGATGATTGAGTAGCAAGGGAAAATGGTTGAAAATTCTAGTTAGTCTAACTAGAATTTTCAACCATTTTCCCTTGCTACTCAATCATCCCAAAGTGTTGCAAAGGAATTGTTTTGCAAAGAAAAGCACATGGGCTTTCTATACAGAAAATTGGTTTCTTGTGCACAAAACAGTTTTGCACACATACACACATGAAAAAGTGTTTTTCTCTGTGAAGAGATTTCTCCACAGCACTTCAGGATGTTCCAATATGAGGAGAATACTGGAAAGGAAGATTCCGCCCCTACTGCCAAGTTTTTTTTCTGCCACAATTATTTGTCCTCTTGTGTGAGCTTGAAATAGCCCAGGATTTACCACCCTAAGTTGCAGAGTAGCCACAGAAGTTTTGAGTGTCTGATAAGGTGAGAGAATGGAAGCTGTGATAGAAGAATATTAAGGACATCATAACTGTAACCTTTATATTGCAACACATGTACACTGATGATGCAGAGAGGGAAAGTTACAAATGATACCCCTGAATTTAATAAGGATAGATCATGCAGCATCCACACGGTTAAAAGGTATGGTTCCTCTTCAAGAAGGCTAGAGTTACAGAAAGGCTTTTAATGCAAGTGTCTACTGCGAGGTATGAATGGCTTGTTTTGTTTTCCACGACAGTCATTTTGGTGAAAATGGTAGAGCAAAAGGCTTTATCTGGTTTTATTTGAGAACACAACCCAAAGGCAGTGAAAGACCATTTCAAGAAATGAGGCATTCTCTTTTTTTCCTCCAAGCATCATTCCTTGCGCTTTAATATCATTAAAGATGATCAAGTGCCCGGTTGCTATTTATCTTTGCGATTGCTTCCCTGTGACGGTTTTACTGCTTCCAACACATTGACACATTATGTCAGCTGTATAAAAGGTAACTGGAAATGGCAGCTGGTGAGAGAGCATGTCGCCATGCCTGGAATGAAATGGATTATCGGGGCAGCAGGAGCTGCTGGCACCACAGCCCATTTCGACTTGACCTGCCGAATGATTGGCTGCCAGGGAGATCGACAAATTGCTCAAGTTCATGAAAGATGGCTGCTGGCTTCCCCACAGAGGGAAGCAAAATTGGAATCATCCCCCCCCCTTAACACAGCCAAAGTGGCTAAACTTGGACCTTGTTTTCTGTCTGTCTGTTTTCCTGACCTCTTCTTTTTCTTGGAATTTCTCCCTCTCTCCCACTTCACCACTTTTTTTTTTTCTTCTCAAAATACTTCTTGAACTTAGGGATTCTGCTGCTACCAGCTGCAGCGATGCCTCCGGGTGAAGGTACACATAATACTTAAGCTACAATCTATTCTCCACCTGCAGTGTCAACCCAGCTTCCTTCCAACTTCATAGGCAGCAGCAGTAGTACTGCTCTTCCTAGCAGTGGCACAGATGCATTTATTAAGAACATTTGTTTCCTAGGAGAAAGGACAAGAGGCCTTCCCCAGGGAGATGGTCTTGGCTTGTCTGCTTCAGCAAACATTTTATGCAGACTTCTCTCTGTCTGCACTGCTTTGGCTAGGCTTGGACCTGATGCACTTGGTGTCCCAGAATCTGTACTTGCCAGATGGCTACTGATTAGGAACGTGATTCTTCACTAAAGCCATTTCCGCACTACAATGTTATGAAGCTATTATTCCACTTTCAATCTCTTATGGAATTCTGAGGTTTGTAGTTTAGGGAGGGGCATTTAGAATTCTCAACCAGAGAGTTCTTTGGCTTCAGTAAACTACAAACCCCAGAATTCCACAGGATGTTGAAAATGGAATAACAGCACAATATAACAATATAGGGTGGAAAGGCCTTAAGTTTCTTCTTGAAGGAAGCAGTGTGTAATATTAGCAATTTTTTTTCTCGTCTGTAAGAAAGTCTTTGAAAACTATTTTTGAAGTCCATTCACAATTTGGGACTTACTCTGCGCAAAATTCACACATGGTTGTTGTTGTTTTCTGTGTGGGGGGAACATTTTTCTGTGTAGGAAACATATTCTGAACAGAAAATGATATTTCCCGTCCGAAATTTCATAATCTCATCTGTCTAAAATTCTTCTCATCAGGATTTTTCAACAGCCAAAAAGCATTTTTTTTTTTAATCACTGTGTGAATATTTTATAATATCCTTTCTATCCCTACTACTCATGCATATCGCCCCTCACCATGAAGTTGTGTAAAGTGTGCCAGGAAACTTTTCTTTCTTTATTCATTTAAAATATTCCTCTGTCACTTCTCACCCCATCAGGGCCCCCAAGATGATGTACAATGAATAAAAATATTTAAAACATTGAATGTGCTTACAATAGTTTTAAAGTCACAAGAGTTTAACCCACTTAAAAACAAGGTCTAGTTTTAAGAATTTAGAGTAATGCAAAACATTAGCTGCCCACTGGAAATTCAGAAGGGATGGAGCCAGGCCAACTTTTCCTGGGAAGATATTCTGTACTTGGGGCTGCTGTAGAGAAAGCCCTGTCATGTGTAGCGAACAGGGCTTTCTCTACAGGGCCTATCTCCACTAGATGCTGGGACATGCAATAGAGTCTCCATTGAGGATCTCAGATTTCAGACAGACTCATACGAAAGGAGACAGCCTTTCAGATGTCCTGGCCCCAAGCCATTGAATATCAATATTTAATGTGTGCACAAAACATGGCACATTCATGTTATGGTTGGTAGTGGAAATAGATGTGAGCAATGGGTACAATTTAGAAAAAGGAGCATATACTGAAATATTTATACTCTACTGTGTTGGGACCACACATGGAAAAGAGAATTCTCTGTTCTGGCACCCCAATTGTGGAATGTTCTCCCCTTGAACACCCATTTGGCACCAACATTGGCATGGGTTACATTTGGATGACGAGTTGAATGAAATAATGATTTAAAACATTTAAAACTTTTAAACCTGTTTTAACTCGATATTATGTTTAATGGGTTTTAGTTTATTTAAATGGTTTTTGGTGTTTTAAACTCTGTAGGACCCCTACAAAAGTGGTAAGGGGGCCAAAGCATGGTGGGCAGAACAGGCAACCAGGATCCAAACTAGGGCCATTTCCGCACTACACTCTTATAGTGTGATTATTCCACTTTCAACAAGTGGCCCCTCTCGAAACTGCAAACCCCAGGATTCCATAGGATGTTGAAAGTGTAATAATTGTGCTGTAAGAGTGTAGTGTGGAAATGGCCTAGGGAAAGGAGAGAGGAAGGGCATGGATCAGCATGGTGACCCTATACTTCCTCTCTCTCACCCATCCCTTCCTTGAGTATGGTGGGGAGAATCAGGAGTGGCTTTGTGGGGCTAAGAAATTAGGTTGTGAGCCATCCTTAGCTGTCCAAGCAGTGACTGGTGGTGGATGAACAGATGCAGAGGTAGGTTTTTAAAGGGCTGTGCTGCCCTCTAAAAACCACTGAGAGGGAAGTTTCCCCCAGAAAAGAAGCACCTGATGTGGGGGGGGCAGATAATCAAATCTGTGAAAGTGAAACCCACAAATGTGGAGAGCTGACTGTATTTTTAAAGTGCTCTAAGACTTTTTTTTAATATAAAGAAGGGTAGACATGTTTTAGTAAAGCAAACAAACAAAGATTTTCAGAACATAAGCAAAGAATGGATAGAATTCATCCCAGTTTTTAAAAAATGGGTAATAAAATGGGCAGAATGACACATGGACTGTATATGGAGTTGGGGAGAGGAAGAAGTAAAGCAATGCAATCTAATAGAGGTTTTTCGCATGTTACCCATTTGCGCGGCTGAGGGGGGCGTCTCGCGTGAAAGCCTCAACAGGAACACTGCCGCTTCTCCACTCCTTCATCCCGCAGGTCGCTTTCTGGTAGTGCGACCGTCATGCTAGTGCCCCTTCCTTCCTTCCACAGTGCAGTCTGGGAGCTGTAGTCTGCGCTGGGGGAGGAAGCGCAACCGGCCCGGTTCATCCAACGCACCGAACACAGGTAAGTGTGCGAGGGCCCCGCAAGCATTGCGCAACTGTGCGATATTTTCGGCTTGGAGCCAAAAATAAGAAAATGCACATGCGTCCCGCTTTAGGTTCATGAGTGTCGCATGAATGGGAGTGCATCGTATGGACCAACACTCCCATTCATGCGACACTCAAGGGGCCCTCACGCTACAGAAACTGAATGCGAAAAGGGCCATAGATGCATACTTCCCTGCCCTCACCTCTTTCATGTACAAGAGCCAAAGGGACTGGCAGATGACTTTTTCTCAATGTTTGTGATGGTAGAATGTCCTCCACTGCATCTCAGGGCAGAAGACTTGTTTGGGGAACAGGGGGTCAAATAAGCCTTGCAGTACATATGCACTGTCTTCCAACATCTTGCCATCACTTTCTACCCACTTTGCTGCCCGAGGAAGCCACCTGACTCTGCCCAAAGGTAGGTCTGAAGGAGAGGATATCATGTCATGAAATCATATATCAGAGCAAGTAGCCTTGTTGTCACAAAATACTCCTGGATCTGTCAGTGCTTTGAGTGCCATAACAGAGGAAGTGATAAGATTTAAAGGCAATCAATAAGTTGTTCCTGCAACATTCCTCTACCAAATGGCCAAAGGCAATTTAAACTGTGCTGGTCATTGAACATGATCCTTTCTTTGAGTTCATTAGATTCTTGCAAAAAGAAGTCAGATAGTAACTTTTTTGAATAATATTCATGTTTTGAGTTGATAAGGGTTAGAAATCACAAATCTATCTCATTTGCTTTCTCCTTGTTACTCACTGTTTCACATTTAAGGATATTTCTTCTGATTTCTTCACTTGAAGGATATAAAAGCAGGATCTACTACCAGCCTTCCATGGCACCAAGGCAGGGCTGCCAGCCTTCTCTGGCTCTGACTAGAGTTTGTTATCTGGGCGCAGCTCTTTCCCTTCCTCATCTGAGGAGGCCTCCCTCAGATAGGACATGACATCTCATGGTTCTTGATGAAATGAGAGCCAAGCAGGCCTGCAATTCTGTATAAATTGGGAACAGCTGCCAGTGAACTGCACATGTATTTATTTATTCACTTAGCACGCTGTATGCACATCAGTATACAGAATATGAAAGGACAGGTCCTTTGACCTAAGGCTTTTACAGTCAAACGTTACAGAGGAGAAATAAGAGGGGAGAGGGAAAATAGAAAAGTTAGAAAAGTGGAACAATAGCAGAACACCAATAGGACAAGGGAATTGGGGATAGTGCCAAAGACTTCATGAGAAGTGTGCCCTTTGAGGCAGGACTTGAATGAAGTGAGAGAGATGATATCACAAGCACCATGGGACTGGACTGTTTATATCTCTGCGCTTCCTGAGTAGCAGTGTCACTCGAAAGCAAAGGACTTTCTCTTCCATGACGGCTGAGTTTTTTTTCAATGGAGATGCCTGGGATTGAACATGAGATCTCATGCATGCAAAACATGCACTCTATCACTGCACTGTGAGTCAACTTAGAAAATGCCAGGCTCTTTTGCCCAGTTGCATAGGCTTATCCAGGATACAATCACAACCCTTTTCACTATGCTCATAAATTTCTATCTAAGAGGGCTGGAGGAAAGGCTTTTTTTTTTTTTTTGACACACAATGAGTGTGTAATGGATGTGTTGACCTGAGGGGCACCATCAAGATGACAGACAAACATTGCTGACACCTTGAGCAGATTCCCAGGTGAGTAAATCAGCAGGTTATCTTTAGTAAACAGCCCAGGGGGTGGAAAGGATGATTGGGAAGTGTTGCATAGCCATACAAGAGAGGGATAATAAATGTATAGGTGAGGATATTGGAGGGAGAGTAGATCTCCTCCCCAGCCACCAGGGAAGGGAAGAGAAAATTACATTCTTTCTGGGAAGAGGGAGCTCCTATTTATTTCTGCATGTAGTCTCTGTGCCAAGTGGATGCTGAGTCCTTCACTCAAGAAGGAGTCGAGGCACAACCTTGGGAGTCTGGCATGCCACTGGAGGGATAGACTTTGAACCTTGCTACTGCCAGTTCTTAGAGCTGACACAGTCCAAGCAGATGAAAGCTGAGATGATCATTAGGGTAATGTTGTTCTGGGGTCGGTGGCAATTCAGGAGGATCTCACATTCTGCTCAGTCACCTTACCCATTTCCTTTTAAGTAAGCAGATGGAGAGCTAGGAATCCCTCCTGGGAAGGAAGAATGGACATGAATTATGTGTTCTAAAACTTAAGGGAAGAGATCTGCAGTGATGAATGCTTCCTTCTATGTAGACTTTGAATATAAACCAGTTCTCACTACATAGGCCTGTCTGGAGTGTGCTGGTAGATCCCTCATCTGTGTCCCAATGGTCAGGACAATATGCTTCAGAGGACCTTCTCCAATGTGACAACCCAGTTATGGAACCCCCTTTCCTTCGAGTCCCAATTGCAACCTGTAAAGGGAAAAGCTGGGCAAGTCTGGTTGGTGTCAGCCAAACACAGCTCCAGCAGTGCTGTGAAATGGGATCTATGTGGGAGAAAAGATAGAAACTGAGGCTTGATTCTGACAGATGACAGCTAGGGGAAAGATGGCATAGAGATAGCGATATGGTTGTGGGGAGATAAGATGATGTAGAGATAGGGATAAGATTGCAAAAAGATAGGGCAAGGATATCCTAGAGAAATAGGTAAAAGCTGTGATAGAGATGGGACAGTCAGCCAGGGGGAAAACTGAATAGAATTTTGAGAGCTATGAATGAAATGATTAAATTGTTCATGGGTTAATGTTTGATTTAATTGTGTATTAATAAACTTCTACTTGTTTATGCTGAACAATCTAATAAATAAGTAAAAACTCTCCTACTCACTCATTAAAAGCTTGCTTGAAAAGAAATGTCTTTGTCTGCCTATAAAAGGAAAGCAGAAGGAAGGAAGGAAGGAAGGAAGGAAGGAAGGAAGGAAGGAAGGAAGGAAGGAAGGAAGGAAGGAAATCATTTGAAAAATTATTATTTCTGCACGTTACTCCAGTATGCATACAAAACTAACAATATATGAAATGCAGGTCATGTGCTCTGTGGCATATTCAAGTGCCTCTACAAGTACACTCTTACAAAGCCCACATCCATTCACATTATCTATTTCCCACCTCCATGTCCTTTCCAGTTCTTTTGAGTTTTTATTCTTATATTCTGTGGGGTGAAATCCATCCTTTTCATGCATATCTTTTCAATCTGTACATTCCTGTTTACGTTTGAAAAACTGAACACATTCCTGCCTTTCATGAAAGCACATTTAAGTAGTATTTTAGGCATACTTGAAATGTGCACACTGTTCCATGCACACTTTTTAAATGTGCATATAGTGGGAGGTGTTGACAGCTGTCCATCAGCATGCGTATTGCAGAGCACAGGTTACACCTATTCCATTGATGGTAATCCTTGAATGAAATCTTTCCAAGCTGTGGAATCCATTCCTGGCAATGGATTTCCTGCACAGCTCTACTTCAAAAAGGTGCAGATTTAGTGGGTAGAACTGTACCCTGTTTTGTATAAATTGAAATTAGAAAACAGGTTCTTGCTTGGACACATCTTAAAAATTTGAAGGAAGTAAAAAGGCTTACAGTTCCCAGAGAGTTCTGTATAACAAACCAAAATCTACAAAACGTCAATATGTTTATTGGCCAACCAAAATGCAGAAATACATCATGAAAGCTTTTGAAGCTCCACCAGCTTCTTCATCAGGCAAAAGGGGAAGAAAAGTGATAATGGCAAAGTCACAAACCTATATTTTGTATCAGATGTTGTTTCTGAAGGGGTCTCAATGCAAGCAAAGGCTAGTCCTCTTCGTGGCCATGTGGGGATCAGGGACAAAGGACAATGAAAGACAGGTAATAAAATTTTAACTCTGGGATCAACAGAAAAGTAACTTCCCTTGAGATTCAGGTTGCCCCTGCCCTGGTCAAAGCTAACTACCCCTTTCTTAGGCAAAGAACGTTGAATTTCTCAAGAAGTCCCTGTATTGTTACATATAGAAACATTTTAGGTGCAATATAGTTAAAACTGTGTGTCTGTGTATTCCTCACTGAAACCCACTAATATGTACCATCTGCAATCCAATATCCTCTTGGTGCAGCATAAATATCCACATGCAAGATACACTAGGCCAACACTACACAACCCTCGTGCAGGATTTTTGTGCAACATGTCAATGACTAAGTTCCCTTGTGCAATGTGCAATACACCACGGCAAGGGACAACCACATTTTTCAGCCACAATATGCCATGTTGCTGTATGCACAACTCCATTTTTGTCAGAAAATATCTGTTGCAATATGATGGGAGGGAAATGTTCTGCATGCATAGTGCAACTTGTGCATGCTTATGTCACTAACAGGATGTCAGCCATTATTACTGACATCTCATGGATGTCATATGCCTGTCCCAAAGATTGTATGATGTTCAGATGTGAAACTCAGGATGAAAGTCTCTATGTGGACAGCAAAGCTGTTAAGATTTGTTACCAGAGTTACCACAATACACTGCCTAATTTGGAACTGAATTTTAAGTAATAGGTTTAGGCTACAAATGTACACTTATGTCAGAGTAATGTCTCATTGAACTCATTGGAATTTATGTCTGAGTTGGGGAAGGGATAATTTCGTTTCGTCTTCATTTTTCAGTAACCGGTCTAGCTAACTCTTCCTTGTCTAAATATATGAGTCAGAACACAGCTAGCCTTGCAGACTTTGCCTATCTGAATTTTGTGATGCAGTTGTTGATTTAAAATTGATACAAAAATGTGTATAAGGGGAAAACTTGCATACAGACATTTGTGTATTAGTGTAAACTGCATACAAAGGGGATGTATTCAAAGTCAAAGACATGTTAGTCAGCTTCGGCATAAAGAGATATAAAGAAATTCTGCAGCACCTTTGAGACGGAGAAAAAAAGAAATTTCTATCATACATTTTTGTGGACTTCAGTGCATCTTATGGTAGACATTTCTTTTTCTTAGTTACTCTCGAAAGTACTACAAATTTCCTTTGCATACAAAGTGTGCATTCTGGGGAACTTTTAGATGCAATAATGATAGTTTTTCATGTGTGCGTGTATTTTAGATGCAATGGTGTGGAATATGGAAACATTAAAAAAATTATTGTATGCATGTAAAACTAACATGTACTTAAAATAGAACTGATTGAGCCACTGTTACTTCAACATAATTGAATCAATTGGATTTACTCAAGCGCTGACACTCATTCAAAAGATTTTATGGGTCTCCACTGTTTGAGACTTCAAGCCATAGATTCATCCATCCCTAAATCTGAATATTGCCACTATCATAATCATTATTACTATTTTACTGATTTTAGTAGATGTAAGAGTCTTGGGTATTTTCTGAAAAATCAAAGTATTTTTTTAAAAAAGAATCGGTAGTTGCAATTCAAACAAAACAAACAAACAAAAAGGGGCATTGGGAAGATTAGCACCATAACTCAGAAGGGCTGCAAGTATCTTCACAGAATGATCATGTTAGATAATTATTTTTTGTCTGCTCAAAAGCATGGTAGTAATTTCTCATTGGTAGTGGTTTTTAACCACTCAAAGGGTGGGTAGAAAATTGCCTTTTAATGGCTGGATTTTTTTTTTAATCTAGTGGACCTTTTTATACACTTCCCATAATAATTAAAAATGTATAATGAACTTGGTTTTATTATTGCCGTATAATATGCTAAACAACTTGTGGCCATTATTGTTAATGAAACTGTTTATGATGATTAATTTGGAGTGGGTGGAATTAGGGAGAAGAGGAAAGAAGGGAGAAAGCAGCCAAGAAAAAAAAAGGGGGGGGAACCATCTTCGACTGGCTAATTATGCACACACATACACACCCCACTGTATCATTGGCTATGATTTAACCAGAGGTAATTATCATGAAATTCTTCTTATTTCAACAGGAGGGATCTAACCCTCATTCTAGAAAATGGGATATTTTAATCTCCCCGTGTTAAGTTGTGTTGCAAAATTCACACAGAACTAGACGTACACGGTAGTCATTGCGTGACACCATCACTGGAACAGTTGTAAACAATGCTCTCAAATTTCAGCCACTTGCTATATAGAATAAATACAGACAAAAATAACAGCTGGGGCAATCAAATTTTCTAATAAAAAGAATTGCACTTTTTTCATTGGAGTACCTTTTTTGTCTCATATCATTAGAGTACCAGGACACAAAAATGTCCCATGTGCCATTTTTGTAATGAAATCATGATGAAAGGAATTTAGTGTGAATATTTAGATGAGAAAAAACCTTCCCTTTGCTTAAAGATGTGCTTCTGGGAAGATTTCAGAGATATGGATATGACTTTTAAAGCCCTATACGTCTTGGGATCAGACTGTCTGAAAGACCCTATCACTTTTATACAAGCCTTTCCAGATTTAAAGATCCTTAAGTGGGGTTTTCTCTTGATCCCAGCACCAATCACATGCATGTTTGGTGGAGACATGGGGGAGAGCCTTCTTAGTTGCTATTACCAGGCTGTGGAACTCCCTCCCACATGAAGTTTGGTTGTCCCCATTCTACTCCTTTTCTCTCAGCAGGCAAAGATTTTTCTGTTTAGGGCCATTTCTGCACTACAGTGATATAGTGTTATTATTCTGCTTTCAATGTCCGATGGAATCTTGGGGTTTGCAGTTTAGGGAGGGCCATTTAGACTTATCAGCCAGAGAGGTCTTGAGCCTCAGTAAGCTACAAACCCCAAAATTTCACAGGATGTTGAAAGTTGAATAATAGCACTATAAAAGTATAGTGCAGAAAGGCCTTTAGACAAGCATTTCCCTCTTACCTTGCTATGACAAAAGTGTTTTTTTTTTTAAAAAAAAGATGGTTCTATTATAGTTTTAGCCCTTTTCCCCATGTTTGAATGGGTTTTTAAAATGTTTTAATTTAGAGTTTTTGAATCCCTGCTTTATTTTTTTTTTAAATCTATCAAATAGAATCATAGAATCATAGAATCATAGAAATTCAGAGTTGGAAGAGACCACACAGGCCATCCAGTCCAACCCCCTGCCATGCAGGAACACCCTCAAATCAATCCCGACAGATGGCCATCAAGCCTCTGCTTAAAAACCTCCAAGGAAGGAGACTCCACTACACTCCGAGGCAACAGATTCCACTGCCGGACAGCCCTGACTGTCAGGAAGTTCTTCCTGAGGTTCAGGTGGAATCTCCTTTCCTGCAGCTTGAATCCGTTGCTCCTTGTCCTGGTCTCTGGAGCAGCAGAAAACAAGCCTTCTCCCTCCTCTATGTGGCATCCCTTCAAATATTTAAACATGGCTATCATGTCCCCTCTTAACCTCCTCTTCTGCAGACTAAACATACCCAGCTCTCTAAGTCTATCCTCATAGGGCATGGCTTCCAGGCCTCTCACCATTTTGGTCGCCCTCCTCTGGACTCGCTCCAGCTTGTCAATATCCTTCTTGAATTGGGGTGCCCAGAACTGGACACAGTATTCAAGATGGGGTCTAACCAAAGCAGAGTAGAGTGGTACCAGTACCTCCCTCGATCTAGACACCATACTCCTATTGATGCAGCCAAGAATTGCATTGGCTTTCTTGGCTGCCGCATCACACTGCTGACTCATGCTCAGCTTGTGGTCTATGAAGACTCCTAGATCCCTTTCACACGTACTGCTATCCAGCCACGTGTCCCCCATCCTATATTTCTGTATTCCATTATTTCTGCCTAAGTGTAGGACCTTACATTTCTCTCTGTTGAATTTCATTTTGTTCGCCCTGGCCCAGCTCTCCAATCTATCCAGGTCATTTTGAATTTTGATCCTGTCCTCTGGCGTATTAGCAACCCCTCCCAATTTGGTGTCATCTGCAAATTTGATCAGCATGCCCTCTATTCCTTCATCCAAGTCATTGATAAATATATTGAACAGCACTGGGCCTAGGACAGAACCCTGTGGCACCCCGCTAGTCACTTCTCTCCAGGATGAAAAGCAGCCATTCGTGATCACCCTTTGGGTTCGGTCGGTCAACCAATTACAAATCCAACTAACAGTAGCCCTGTCCAGCCCACATTTTACTAGCTTCGTTGCAAGAATGTCATGGGGAACTTTGTCAAAGGCCTTACTGAAATCGAGATATGCTACATCCACAGCATTCCCTTCATCTATCAAGCTAGTAACTCTATCATAAAAAGAGATAAGATTAGTCTGGCATGACTTATTTTTGAGAAATCCATGTTGACTTTTCGTGATTACCGCGTTGTTTTCTAACTGATTAGAAACTGACTGCTTAATGATCTGCTCCAGGATCTTTCCGGGTACTGATGTCAGGCTGACTGGGCGATAATTATTTGGGTCCTCTTTTTTTCCCTTCTTGAAGATGGGGATAACATTTGCTCTCTTCCAATCTGCTGGAACTTCTCCTGTCCTCCAAGATTTCTCAAAAATTATAGCAAGCGGTTCCGAAATGACCTCTGCCAGCTCTTTTAATATCCTAGGATGCAATTCATCTGGCCCTGGAGACTTGAATTCATCCAATGCGGCCAGGTATTCCTGTACCACCTCTCTACCTATTGTGTGCCTCGTTTCCTCTGCTTCCTCCCCTGCTCCCCAACCGCCAGGTTGAGTGCTTGTATCCTTCTGGGAAAATACGGAGGCAAAGAAGGTGTTAAGTAGCTCTGCCTTTTCTCTCCCCCCTGTGAGTAGTTCGCCATCTTCTCTGCGTAGCGACCCTACTGTCTCCTTCTTTTTCCTTTTGCTGCGGACGTATTTAAAAAAACCCTTTTTATTGGGTTTTAGACAGAATTAAATAGGTTTTAATTCTGTCTTTTTTTAAAAAAAAAAAACCTTGTTGTAAGCTGCCTTGGGTCCCAAGTTGGGAACAAGGCAGGACATAAATTAAATAACAAATAGAGATGGAAAGAATATTCAAACATTTGCAAAAACTGATCAAAGAATCCCAATCAGAATTTTCGTAGTTCAGGACCTCCTCTGTGCAAAATTCACACCTGGCTGTTTTGTATAGAAAATAGCATTTTCTATGCCGAAAAACAACCATTTCTGCATAGAAAATAGTATTTCCACAGACAAATGTTATTTCCTGCATCGGAAAAAGTTGCTTCTTGTGCATGAAATGCTATTTATGGCTACCTTGAGGCAAACCTATCATGTGGTTTTCATGACAAGATTTGTTTAGATAGAGTCTATTTTGCCATTGACTTCGTCTGAGGCGGGGAGAGCATGATTTGCCCAGGGTCACCCAGTAAGTATCCATAGTCAAGGAGGGATTCAAACTCTGGTCTCCAGAGTCCTAGTCCAGCATTCAAACAACTACTACCAGACTGACTTAACCTGCCCAAACTTATCTAATACCCGTTTCTAATTGTGCAAGTTAGTGGCCATCATTATACGTAGCGGGTGAAATTCCATAGGTTAACCCAGTACTGCGTAAAGAAGTACAGTGCGCCCTTGGTATATGCTAGGGCTTGGTTCCCCCTGTCAGTATCAAAGCTCAACAATGCTCAAGTCTATTTATGTAGAAATGTGTAGTAACATGGCATCTCTTATCTAAAATGGCAAAATATGGATATGGAAGGTGTATGCCCATTTGTCTCCCCTGAATCTCCCACCAGTCAGTTTTATTGACTGACCCTTAGATTCCAATATCATGAAAGAGGGAGATAAAGGGAGATAAACTTTCCTTCACTTACTTTCTTCTCACCCTGTCCAGTTTTATACCTCTGTCATGACTCCTCTCACTCATCTTGTGTCTGAACTAACGACTGCAAACAGTATCGTCTGATGTAGTTGGGATCTGGAAAAGCAAATACAGCTGCTGTGCCACAAATGTACTGCATGAATCAGCTCCATGGATGGGCATCTCCTGGCCTTCCAAATATCTTTGGACCGCCAGTAACATCAACCAGTGGTCAGGATCAGTGGCAGGACCACAAGTTGCTCACTCTTGATGTAATGGAAAACCATTACATCTTTCTGTAAGAGAAGCCTAAATGTAATTGTTAGTTCTAGTCAAAATAGGACCATGAAATCAATGAAGCTTGCATAAGTGTTGCCATTTGACAATTTAGTAAATGGTCTGTTCTGGCTGGGACTAGGAATGAGATCTAGGCCAAAGTTACTGAATTATTCCATTTGATTGAATATCTGTCCTTTCTGCACTGCTTGTGCTTGAAGGTAGTGAGAATATACCTTCTTTCCCTTAAAAATAGAAACCCAAATCTTCGAACACACTTTAGGGCAGCAGGAGGGATTTCCCTAAAGATGTGCTATGCCAGCTACAAATTTGTGCAGTCCCACAGATGCCGTGGAGAGCACACAGTATTTCTTTCTTTTGTTGGGTTGTTTCTCAGCCAGCCATTATCCATCACAAAACATGGGGCTCATTAAATGGGAAAGAGTAAATAAAAGAGAAAATTTAACAAGTACCAAGTGCTTGTAAGGCATAACAAAACACATCTGTGTCAGCCCCCGAGTTGTCATGCTTAACATGAGCTACATGTAGTCTCAGTTCATACGACTGACCCAGAGCTTCCAATTGCTTACGTTTCCTCTGTCGGATAGGAAATCATTGTTTTCCCACTGTAGATTTAGCCTTTTCCATTCCACTGTGGTGAAATGCAGTGTAGGTAGTTTATCCCTGTATCTGCAATATGTAATGGAATCTCACATGGCTTCCTTGATTGCAGTTTTAAACCACTTTCCAGAGTGCTCCGTATGGTACACTGTCAATTAAAAATATATGATATTTTATTTATTAATGTATTTATTAGACTACTAGCATATATACACAACGTTGCCCAGGATTTTATTTTCTCATAGGTAATACGTATTAGAAAGATTTGAAATCCTATATCTGTAATTCCCCAAACTCTCTTCTCCAATACCTGTAACTTTCCCCATGTTCCCCAATCCAATCTGTATTTAGAGTTATTAAAGTGCAGAGGTTGGGTTCCTGAGGAAATACACTGTCCTCTACCTTGCTGCTAGGCCTTGTCTACATAGCAACCAGTCTGAGGCCCAACAGTTCTCTGACTGAGAGTTCTAAAGTCCCCTCCCTAAACTGCAAATCCCAGGTTTCCATAGAATTTTCTTAAGCAGCCAATCATATGAGGTCTTCTCTGCCTGACACAGACAAACAGACAAACTATAACTTTTATATTTTAGATGTATATCCCATTGTAAATTGAGAGGTATTGGGGCAGGCACACAACAATTCATACAACTGAAAACAGTTCAGTATATTTAAAATAGTCAATACAACAATAATGTGTTAATACAATAAAAATTGGGATGGAAAAAAATATTGAAAAATATGCGAAAAATAACCAAAACTCACGTTTTTCAAGTACTGAGGAACCCTGATGAGATGAAACTTAAATTGATGTGGATCTCCACAGTTCAAGAGTTATTCTATTCAAAATTTGCGTGAGATTGTTTTGTGCAGAAAACAGCATTCTCTACATGAGAAAGAACTTTTACTGTTTCTTAGAGAAATGATGTTTTCTGTGCAGAAGATGCTGTTATGGAGACATTCTACACAAAATTTGCATATGGTTGTTTTGCACTGCAATCAGCATTTTCCATGTAGAAAACATTACTTTCAGTTCTGAATATCATTTTTCTGTGCTGTTTTCAGTGCAAAACAACCACATAATACTTTTTGCGCACAATAAGTCCTTCATTATGAATAGGCTTTGAAAACTGTGAGATTTTCACAGTTCTTCTCACAGCAGGAAGAAAATTACCCATTGCTTCCTTCAAGAAAAAAAAATAGTGATCAGTTACATTCCACTAAAAGAATGACTAAAGGCAGGAGAATATATAGCCAAGATAAAGCCAACTGCAGGGTAGAAGGGCAAAGATCTGGAAGCATTCTACATTCCTAGCAATGTAAATGACTCATAAGAATATCATCCCACATCAGTGTACTTCTTAACTTAAATGATTATGCAAAAGTTTTATGTTGATTTGATCACCGGAAATATTGCTGTTTTTTTTTAAATAGCCAGAGTGTGCTACCACACTATGGAACTTGCGTATTTTATCAGATTCTTCAAAAATGAAAAGGAAAAGTATTCTCCATTTTCCCAGAACAAATCCAGGTCTTAGCATGGAAAGATGAAATTCAACAGAGAGAAGTGTAAGGTCCTACACTTAGGTAGAAAAAATGGAATACAGAAATATAGGATGGGGGACACGTGGCTGGATAGCAGTACGTGTGAAAGGGATCTAGGAGTCTTCATAGACCACAAGCTGAACATGAGTCAGCAGTGTGATGCGGCAGCCAAGAAAGCCAATGCAATTCTTGGCTGCATCAATAGGAGTATGGTGTCTAGATCGAGAGAGGTACTGGTACCACTCTACTCTGCTTTGGTTAGACCCCATCTTGAATACTGTGTCCAGTTCTGGCCATCCCAATTCAAGAAGGATATTGACAAGCTGGAGCAAGTCCAGAGGAGGGGGACCGAAATGGTGAGAGGCCTGGAAGCCATGCCCTATGAGGATAGACTTAGAGAGCTGGGTATGTTTAGTCTGCAGAAGAGAAGGTTAAGAGGGGACATGATAGCCATGTTTAAATATTTGAAGGGATGCCACGTAGAGGAAGGAGAGGGCTTGTTTTCTGCTGCTCCAGAGACCAGGACAAGGAGCAATGGATTCAAGCTGCAGGAAAGGAGATTCCACCTGAACCTCAGGAAGAACTTCCTGACGGTCAGGGCTGTCCGGCAGTGGAATCTGCTGCCTCAGAGTGTAGTGGAGTCTCCTTCCTTGGAGGTTTTTAAGCAGAGGTTTGATGGCCATCTGTCGGGATTGCTTTGAGGGTGTTCCTGCATGGCAGGAGGTTGGACTGGATGGCCTGTGTGGTCTCTTCCAACTCTACATTTCTATGATTCTATGATTCTGTGATTTTGTCTGCCCACGATAATGGTTTTCAAGATGACGAGCCTTTAAAAAAAAAAGAGGTGACCATCTTAATTCTGAGCTAACGTGGTTACACTATTCATCCATAGTGATTCAAGCCCATGCCTTAAAGAGTGAAGCGCGAAGTAGCCTTGGCCTGGATGGATGAATGCACCAGTTTTGGTTTCTCCTGCATTCAGTTTTTAAAAAGTCCTTTCCATCCTGAATATTACAATTTAAATAAAATATTTAAAAATGAGCTGAAACCAAATAATTACCCATTATGACGTAGGAGGCCATCTCACTTTTTTTTTTTTGGGGGGTGGGGGAGAGATGCAAAATCATCTCACCATCTTTTCAACAGACTTTGGTGTTGTTTGCAATGAAAAATACCTTCATTTCTTTTCCCCCTTCCACCTACTTTGATCCCAGAAAGTCCCTGTGAGTATTTAAAGAGACTGCTGCCAAAATGTTATAATCTCAAGCTGCTCTTCTTTTGAAGTTCCTGCTCATCACCACTGCCCTCTTCTCTCCTTTTGTCAAGTGGGAGACATGCAGCCTAGGTCTCTAAGAAAGTTTCTTTGTTTCTATCAAGTGAGAAGCAAGGTTTATTTTTCTGTATTGGCTGTTCCATGGCCATCCGCCTTGTGTCCAGGAAGGGGTTGTGCCCTCTACTTCCATCTACCCTCTTTCTAGCGTGATCGTCAACAACAGCTTTAACATTTCCAGAATGGTGTAGCTCTGTGCCTCTCCCGCACCACATTTTCCCACTAATTTTTAACATGTATGTCTGATGTAGTGTGTTATCATCTTTTGGGCAGCCGAATAAAAGGTATCAAGCCAGCATGGTTTAGTGTTTCCAGCACTGGACTAGGGCTCCCGACAACCAGGGTTCCAATCCTCACTCAATCATGGAAACCCACTGGGTGACCTTATGCAAGTCAGACTCACTCAGAGGAAGGCAATGGCAAATGAGAGGAAGGCAGGAGAAGGAAGAGAAAGGCAATGGCGTAGGGCATGGAAGCTATGCCCTATGAGAAGAGAAGAGGCTTAGGGAACTAGGTATGTTTAGCCTGACAAAAAGAAGGTTAAGGTTAAGAGGACACATGATAGCCATGTTGAAATATTTGAAGGGATGCCATGTTGAAGATGGAGCAAGCTTGTTTTCTGCTGCAACAGAAACTAGGACATGGAGCAACAGATTCAAACTGCAGGAAAAGAGATCTTTTTCACCTAAACTACAGGAAGAATTTCCTGACAGTCAGAGTCATTCGACAGTGGAATATGCTGCCTCGGAGTGTGGTGGAGTCACCTACTTTGGAGGTTTTTAAACAGAGGCTGGATGGCCATTTGCTGAGGATGCTTAGAGTGTTTGTTCCTGCGTGGCCGGGGGTTGGACTCAATGGCCATTGTAGTCTCTTCCAACTCTATGTTTCTATGATTTTATGAACCTTCTCTGATCAAATCTTGTCAAGAAAATCCCATGATAAGTCCACTATAAGATTACTGAAATGACTTGAAGGCACAAAACAGCAATAACAAATAAGGTATCACCATAATGTGCATTTTAGACTTTGTTATATTTTGCTGCTTGGCCAACACAGTTGGCTCTGGATATATATTCTTCTGAAGCTGATTGTTATTTTTCTTTTTATCTGCCAGATATTGCTATTCAGTGACAAATTTCTCTGATTCTTCCCCCTCTGCCCTTCCTCCATCTATACTTTCTGACCAAAGAGCCGATGAGATGTTTCAGTGAAACCTCTCCAACTGATCTGCTACCTTCACAAAGCCTCCTAAGCAAAAGTTTTCACCTGCCATCCTTGATTATTCCATTGTTCTAAAGAATGCATAATGTAGCATGATTTTTAGGGATGGGTGGATATCCACCTGTTAGATTTTGAAGCTTTTGGAAGGGTTTCTTTCGAGTACTCCAATGTGCAGATAAGTCTTGGAATGATTTGAATGTTTTCAAGCCTCCTTTAATTGAATAGGCATCCCATTTCTGCATGCCTAGGAGTGCACCTACAACAAACAGGCACACTTTGAACTCATTTTAATTGTAATGGCACTGTCCTATGGAATCAAGGATTTATTGGTTGGTAAGGATCTGAAGGACTTTGATTTCTTTGTCAGCAAGGTTTGATTCACACCCTTGAACTACAGCACAACAAATACCTCTCTAGCAGAGAATTCTAAGTGCTGCACCAACCTTCAAATCCCAGGAGTCTTTAGAATGGAACTATGATATCTGGACTGACATCAGACTACTCCTAACGGTATAATGTAGATAAACTCCAAGGTTGCCCTTTTGGCACACTCATGGCCCCTATAATAATTTATTATTGTTTCAATTTCACTTTTGCTGTAAAACTTTTAGCCAGCTCATTTATCTATGATTTTTTTTTTCGTTTTTCTTTCCTCCCAACATGCAGTTTGGAGAACATGACAAGGTTTAACAACCAATTTGGATGACACTACTTTTCCAAGTCAGAAATCTGATGTTCCGTTAGTCATTTTTCATGAGACACCTAAGAACAGACTTGGGCATCCATGAATGTAATGTTTAATGAATAAACAACTCTATACATATGTTAACATTTATTTTCAGCAACTGCTTCCCTATCTGAAAGGCAATGGGTTCTGGAAGAAAATGCTAAGATTTGCTCCCTTCCTTAAAGACCTTCAAAAAGTTTGACTACTATCACCATCACCACTGCTAAGGAGTTGTATAAAAGCTTTCTCTTCCTCTCTCTCTTGAGCTGAAGAGCCTGTCTGCAGCATTTCAGCCCACATTTAATTTTAATGAGGGTGTTACATAACTCCTTTAAGAAAAAACTGAAAGACTCATAGTTGGTGAACTGCTGCAGAACCATTAGGTGCTCTTCAGGTCTTTCTGGACCCAAAGAAAGATAATTCTGCTAGATGCATGCTAGTTGGCCTCCCCCTTTCTCCCCCACCAGCACAGTTTTTATTTTTATATAAGTTGAAAGCTAAAGCCTCATTGAAAGATGCACATCTTGATTTTTCTACACCAAAATGATGTATTGGGGCAGGTTCATACATGTACACTAACTGTCCCTAGTGTTGTGAGGTAGTTGCCAGGTTTGCCTTGCCTTCTTGGATAAATTACTAACGCTGTATCTTACCCCTCCGTTTTACTTTTTATAGAGTCATAGAAACATAGTGTTGGAAGGAGTCTCATGGGCTGTCAAGTCCAACCACCTGCTCAATGTAGGATCTCCAGCTAAAACCTTCCCAGCAGGTAGCTGTCTAGCCTTTTTTTAAAGGTTTCCAGAGAAGGGGACATCCTCCATCTCTCTAGGAAATTGGTTCCATTGTCAAACTGCTCTTACCATAAAGGTGTTCCTTCTAATGTTCAATTGAAACCTAACCTCCTATAACTTCCAAGCATAAGACCTGAGCCTACCCTCTGGGACAGCATAGAACAGGTCTGCTTCCTCCTCTGTGTGACGATCCTTGAGGTATTTAAAGAGTGTAATCATGTCACCTTCAGTTTTCCCTTCATCAAGCTGTTAAAATGTTTTGTGAACTGATTCAGTTGCCATTCTGCAGTGCTCAGCTTTTTCTTCAGAATCTCTAGAACAGAGTAGGCAATATGGTGTTGGGCTACAAATCTAAGCATACCGCACCATTTAGTATCCTGACTAAGACTGCTGGGACTTGTGGTCAAGTGACATTTAGGAAGCATATGGTACCTAGCCCAGCAATAAAATTCTAATGTCTGAGATGAGAGCAGGATCATCTTCACTTTAGTACATATGGCATATAAATCAACGGACATGAATGTAGTATTAGAAACAATTGAACAATGGGTATGGATGCAACCAACTCTCTCCTTGATGCATGTGTCTAGGGGATATACCTGTAAATTCTGTTAAAAAAATGTTGATGCTGATGTCAACTTTTTTAAAATAAAGTTTGCAGCTCAACATTCTGGCTTGAATCTTGTTGTTGCCATGCTCATATGTGACCTCCCTTACAGATGCAGTTGTGCTTTTTTGGCTGTTGTGCAACAGACATGTTCAGTTCATGGTTGCGGGAGCAGAGTTCCATGAGTGTAGTCATTTCACATAGGTCTATATCCTACTTTTGGTTCTAAATAGAGTAGAGCCATTATGTCAGTTGGATTTACCTATGCCTGGACTCTCCATTCCACAATTAATTCAGTAAGTTTACTACAGTTGGGACTGACCAACAAGATTTCAACTATTCTGTTCTTAAAATGGTTCGTGATTGTTGGTCAGTGCCTTCAATGCTCCAGTTCATTCATGGGGATTACAGAAGCCACAACCATGCTTTCCACATTGCATAATCAGACACTAATCAGGCACACTGATAAATAGCATAGCTGGTTGCTAATGCTACTATTTAGCAGAGGGGTGGTATACCACAACCACCATGTAACTACGTGCATGTTGATTTATGCTGCACAAGCACAATGCAGGAGCTTGGTCTCTAGTGTTTACCCATGCAGACCTCAACCAGTAGGGCAAGAGATTAAATATTCACCAGATTTAGATTATTGCTTTTCTTTTCCCTCCAATCTTTCACCAGAGTGTACTTGATAGCTGTGCCTTCAGCATTTTATTGCCTTGCCTGTTTTGAACTTAATGTCCAATCTGTTCTTTCAAACTGTAATGGATCATCCTTCAAGGATCCCTTTTGCTCCCTAAAAACATGGTAAAGTGGTTTGAACATTGGTCTAGGACTCTGGAGACCAGGTTTCAAATTCCCTGCTTGGCCATGGAAAATCTACTAGGTGACTTTGGGCAAGTCATATTTTCTCAGCTCCAGAGGGAGGCAATGAGAAGCCCCTCACAACAAATTATGCCAAGAAAACCCATGATAGGCTCACCCAAGCACCACCGGAAGTCAGAAACTGCTTGAAGGCACGAAACAACGATGAAATGAAACAAATAAATGCTGAAAATTGCTTGTGATCATAAGGCATTTACAACTGGGAAACACATGTGGCTTGTGATCCTCACCAGGCCTGGAAATCTTGCTTTGTGACAAGTTACCCACAATAGTAATATTTGTTTGCTTACTGCATCTTGGTTTCCTGTGCCAAAGGCAAGCTCATGGTAGCATATAGAATTTTAAAAATGTGAAAAAACCAAACAAAATACATTTCTAAAAACATAAACATCTAAGGAGGACACACCAGAAATGACAAAAAATATATGTGTATGTGTGTGTGTGTGTGTGTGTGTGTGTATTCTTTAAGACCTGTAGAGGTTGCATTTTGTTTAACCTGCCTAAATAACATGATATTAAAAGTCTGCTTAAAAGTGAGCAAAGAGAAAGCAAAATCAACCTCCCATGGGTAGTTGTTCAGTAAGGTAGGTGCCACAGTTGTGAAGTCCTTTCTCTTTGTCCTTCCTCTTTTGCCTATGAACCTCTCTTCAGTGCTGGCCTAATCAAGTTATAGTTGAAAGACTGATTGGTGTAAAATTGCTCAGAATTCCAGACAAATAAGGTTCCATCATAGAGCTAGACCGAAGACAGTGGATCATGAGGTGTGTAGGCACGTGTTACGGTCAGTATCCTTCTGGTACAATGGATGCTTTGACTGCAAATAGACTGATTTGTCTTAAGGTTAATGGTCAGATGGAAGTCCAGAGTCCAAATGCTAAATATGTACTGAATGTACCCAGTGGTGGCTGATAACTTCCATGTCAGATACAATTCTTCACCAGTTTGATTCTTGAAGGAATCAATAAAGAATTTTAGCATTTTTCCTCCAGCTGGGATGGCAGTTTTCAAAGGCTGTTCACAGTTCTGCACAAACTTCAAACATGGGATTCTTTGCACAGGAAAAAAAAGATTTTCTGCACTGAACACATTTTCTGTACATAAAGATTATTTTCTGTGCAGAAAATACTGTTTTCTATGCTGAAAATGTTCTAGTTGAAGTAGGTGCCACAAAATTGCTCTGCACAAAATTCATCCATCTTTTTGTTTTTCAGAGAAAAAACAGCATTAAAGCCCATGTGTGCATTTTGCACAGAGTTAAGTCCCAAACTACAAGCATTCTATGAGCCCAAGATCCTTCTTGCAGAATTTCTCAGTATTTGAGAATCAGATACTTCAACCATTTTTAAAATATTTTCCAATAGTCTTTCATTTTTAATATCAGGGCAATAATCTGTGGGTTTCAAAGAGCTGAACTGTAAAGGGTGTTGAGTCCATTACTGGAAAAGAGGGTTCAAAGGGGTTCACCTCACCACTGACATCGTTACCATAAGCCTTCAAGGAAGCAAACAAGAAAGCACTATTCAGGTATGAATAGGGTGGAGGCATGCTGCTATTCATGGCTCAATGTCAACAAATAATAGACTGATAAAACCAAGTAGATTGAGTAATTAACAGAACAGAAATATGAAAACGCTGTAGGAAAACATTTCATCTTCCACCTTCTTCAGCTGACTATGATTTGTATCAAAGTGTGCTCAACTGAAGGTGTTTAATATAGACATACATGATGATAGTAACAATCATGATGTATCTAAAATGTTGCAAAAAAAGGAATGAATTACTAGTACCTCACTTTCTTTAACTAGTTGCCTTGATTTGGGAAAATGCTTGACTATGCCTCCCCTTTTCCCCAAACAGGTTAATATTTGTCTACCTGTTTTTACTTGTATGTGGATCTCCACTCCATACATCCGGTGGTGCAGACTGAGTCCATGAAAGAATATGCTAGAAATTTCTTCTGCTTGGGTAGATTCAAAGATACTTGTTGTTGTGTGCCTTCAAGTTGTTTCTGACTTATAGTGACCCTAAAGTGACCCTATCATGGGGTTTTCTGGGGATGAGAGTGTGTGACATGCCCAAGGTCATTCGGTGGGTTTCCATGGATGACCAAGGAACTGAACCTCCATCTCCAGGGTTGTAGTCCAGTGTTCAAACCACTACACTATTCTGGCTCTTTCAAAGATACTACTGGATTCCAAAATCATACTGATAGTCCTGAATAGAGTAGAGCCACTGAATCAAGGATTTACCTATGTGTTGACTCACCTTTCAAGAGCTGATTAAATAGGTCTACTCTACTTTGGACTAACCAACAGGATTCTAGTCAATAGTAGCAAACTAAATAACTTTTAGAAGCCTAAATATTCTGAAGACACATCTCATTTAATGCAGTCAGAATTAAGTAAAGTCAGACCTGGTAGTACTTGGAAAGGAAACCACCATGGAGTACTAAGCGCTGTAGACTGTAATCACAAGACGGCTAAGGCATCTCCATTCCTTTCCTAAGAAAACCATGTGAAATTAATGCGGGTGCTACGAGTCAACAGGAAATTTCGAAGGTTTTGTTACTACTGCTACTACTACTACTACCACCACCATTTTTGCTGCCCATTCAGTGACAACCTGTCTGATCTGCTGGCTGAGACAGCTGCCCCACTCTGCCTAATGGGAGGACCAAACCTACCCTAATGATGAGGGAGGAAGGCCACAACAAGACCTCCATCTGTCCCATTTTCTTTAGGGTCTATGGTGCAGAGAGGAATTTGCACCACACCAAGGATTCCAAACAAGAGAAAAGAAACATCTTTGCAAGTTTTATCTGAGCCTGCCTTTCCATTAGCCTTTGAACAAGCCTAGCTGATAGCCAAGTACCCTTGGAGGAAAAAAATCCTTAAAGTTTTGAGTCAGCTGTTGAAGAAGCCTGCATTTTGTCTCAGAATCTTGCCTAATTGTTTTTGGAAAGGCTGAGTTATTACTCAGCAATCTCTCTGGAACATGATGGGGAAAACATCTTTTCATCTGCACCTAAAACAGGAAGAGAGAGGAGTTAAAGTTCTCTATAGCAACCGAGATTCTGAAATTCTCTCTCTGCCACCCCCCTCCCTTTTGAAGCAGAATGCTGTAGCAAATCTTTATTCTAGTCACCTTTTCCACTGTGCTAATTCTGAGCAACGTTTATTTCTGCCAATCATTAATTAAGATAACAGCCAACTCTAGAACTGAGGGAAATAAAATAAAAAAAAGTTGTATATATAAGCAGTTCCAATCAGCTTCTGAAAGAGATTGTCTAGGTCATGGGTTACTTAAACTGTCTATATTTCCAGCCTAAAGGGAAGTCAAGTAGAAGTCAATAGAAGAAAACATGCTGTGCTTGAGACTCTGGGGAATTTGTGCCAGCCAGGCCAAACAATACTGGATTAGGTGGGCAAAAAGACTTTGGTGGTATAAGATGGTATAAGTGAGACTGGTATCATGCAGGTACCAGACAAGCAGCCAACAGAGTTGTGTTTTAATGAGGTCAGACAGGCCCAGATGCTCTTTCCTGTGTCAATGGTGGTGAATCTACTCTAGGTTTCCATCCAGAGGTTAATGGCTTGCCAAAGGTGCAGAACCTCAGTCCCTGAAATAGAATCAGCACTTTGGACAGCTCCTTTAAAGCTGAGTCCAAAACCTGGACGGTTCATCCCACCGACATGGAAGCCACCTGTTGCTGCCACAATGGAACAGCCTTCTAACTGTTTCCTCTCACTGATTACTGATTTGGGAGCCTACAAGAAGGAAGTTCTATTGGGTGCTTTCTCCAACACCAACACCAACAGCTCCACTGCTTTGTGATTGCTCTATGCATGGAAAATTTGAGTCTGGCCAGTCTTAGGTCTTCTTTCCTAGTCAAGAAAGTTTCAAATGTTTTGTACTACAGCTCCTATCATCCCTAACCAATGATGGGGGAGGGTTGATGGAATGTGTACTCCAAAGCATTTAGAACATGGTTAGGTAACCACAGATGGATTGGGGAGCAGTTTTCTGTTCTAGGACCCTCCAAGGGCCATACTGACAGCCAAAAATGCCAAAGAGGGGGGCAGAAATGGCCAGATGTCCACTTCTGATTTTGAAATTTGGATATTTGTGATGTTAAACAGAGGAGGGGCTGCAGCCTAAGATGAGTTGCAAGTCCAGTAGCTTATAGGAGTTCTTTTGCATGTAATTATCCACTGACATTCTTGGATTTATTTGGACTCTTGACCTGTGAGCTGACTTGAATTGTGTATTCATTGTCTTTTCTTTTTGGCTTTGCTTATCATTATTTCTGGCTTCCTGTGGCTAATTTTGGAATGACTGAGACATGCATACAGCCTTCTCTAGAAGGCTTCCTAGACACCAAGTATATGGGCACAAGACCATTCCCACTACAGAATTATAGAACTATGATCCACTCTAACTACCATGGTTCTAACCTATGAAATCCTAGAACTGGCAGTTTAGAGTAGGGCATTTAGAATTCTCAGCTACAGCCCTCCTATCACTCACTGAACTACAAACCCCAGTATTCCATAGGATAGAATAAAAGAATACGCATCACTGAAAAGGAAGATAAAAATGTACAAATTCTAAGTTAAATTAAATGTATTAATACTGCATTCTTTTTAATACTGTATTATTATTAATTTTATATTCTTTTTATCATTTGGGGTAATAATAATGATTTCTAAAAATTGTAACACCTAATGTTAAATTAGAGCTAAATGCAGAACTTATTTCTATAATTTAGATTAAAAAATGGCAACACAATATGATGACACCCTCTACAGTGGGGAAGACTAAGGGCAAATGATTTGTATACCTATGCTGGCTTCAATCATCTTGTTAGTTCCAAGTAGAGTAGACTCATTAAATGAGTAGGCTTTACCTAGGTGTTGATTTACTATTCAGTAATTGATGCAATGACTCTTCATTAGCTGCTATTCCAGCCTCTGTCAGCTGTCTATGTGCTGTTGATGTTAATTTGTTCATTTGTGTTAGTACGGGTCAAAGAGTCAGTATATAAGTCTCCCTGGATCAAATTAGACATTACAAATAATAAATACAGCTGTCCAAAAATAACCCAATGTACATTCGCTGGCTAGAGTTATTATGCTGATCCCTGTTGTTGGAACGAGAGTAGACAAAGGGGAGATTGGTCAAGATGGAAGGAATATTTTTATAGGCTGGAATCCTGTGTCAGCTAATTAGTTAAGTAAACTTAGTAACTTCTCCTGGCCTGACCTCCACAAACCTGATGAAGACAGCATCCAATGAAACTGCAATGGCCAGCAGAAAGGACTTCCTTCTCTCCATGCAACTGGTGCCAGGTAAAGTAGGTTGATTAAGTAGCAATTATGAGTACAGAACAGTTACCTAGATTACCAGTTACCAGGGTTCGATCCCCTGCTTAGCCATGGAAATCCACTGGGTGATCTTGGGTGTGTCACACACCTCTGCCCCCAGTACTCCATGTGATTGCTTCACCTTAGAGATGCCATAAGTCAGCAATGGCTTGAAGGCACAAAACAACAATAACAGCAACAAAAATTTAGAATTCTCAGCTAGAGAGTTCTAGAGCTTCACCAAACTACACAGCCCAGGATACCATGGAATGCAGCTATGGCAGTTAAAATGACACCACAGTGCTATTAACTATGAGAAAGGGCTCCTGAAATCTGCTGGCTGAGGTGGATGCCACACTCTTCCTAATGGTAGTGTCACCCCTGGCTCTAAGGAAGATTTTAACCAGCAGGCAAGTTAGTGGGAGATGGCAGTCCTACGAATTGCTCTATATTCCTGAAATATGATCAATGTAGTGGCAGCCTTTAGCCATTTCCACACGCACTACAACCTGGAGCCCTGGTGGCCCAGTGGTTAAATGCTGATACTGCAGCCACAAGGTTATGAGTTCGATCCTGCCGGGCTCCGGGTTGACTCAGCCTTCCATCCTTCTGCAGGTCGGTAAAATGAGTACCCAGTTTGTTGGAGGCAATTAATTAACACATTGTAAACTGCTTAGAGAGCACTTAGCTGATAAATAGGATAGAAATACATGTGCTATTGCCATTGCTACACTGTTATAGTGCAAATATTCCACTCGCAGCATCCTATGGAATCCTGGGGCTTGCAGTTTAGGGAGGAGCATTTAGAATTCTCAGCCAGAGAGCTCTTTGGCCTCAGTAAACTACAAACCCCAGAATTCCACAGGAGGTTGAAAGTGGAATAATAGCACTATAACAGTGTAGTGTGAAAATGGCCTCTGTCTCCTTCAAAGGAGTGATGTTTTCTTTATTTACTTGGTCCTAGCACTGCCTATCATTTTTCCAGACCTGCCTCTCCTTCTCTCTCTCTCTTTTTTTTTAAGAAATGGTGAAAGCAAACATGTTCCAAAGAGCATACTGCTCTGTGAGTTGTTAAATAAAGCAATAACCTATGCACTTGTAATGCTTTCACTATGACCTACTTACATACTACTTCACCCTCCTTATAGTATGATTAAAAGCTCCTTTGAATGCACAATTCCCTCAAGGGATTTGAGGCTAGAATTTAACAAACTGTTCAGAAGGCTTAAGACGGTAAGAGGGCTTCCCTACAGTTTCTCCTAGCTAATTCACATGTAATTAAACAAGAAATAAATATTGCCAAAAGACCCTGGTTGGAAAACAGAACAAAAGCGGCCGTTTTACTCCATCACATCTGGCATGTAGGACAGAGACACATGTATGGACAATTGTGGTCTGACTTCAAGCTGAGATGCAGCGTTTGTATGTCTGAGCTTGCCCTCGGTGATGTTCGTCTGCTGATTCCATCTATGTATGAAATAGCCTTTGTTGGTTTCCGAACTGGCCTCCTCAAAATGAGGCCAGGAAGCCAGGCTTGTGACCTATTTCTTGAGAGGAAAATGGACCACAAAGCTCCACAGTCTTCTGCCCTTCTTCTGCCCTATTTCCTGGGGAGGGGGGAGAAAATATGAAATTTTATAGAAAGATCCTGTAGGGTTAAAAGCGGAGGAGAGAGGCTTCTTATTTAAATGAATCTCTTCATTTCTTCTCCTTTATTGAGCTCTTGTCTCCTTCAGTGGAGTATGGAGTACGAAAAGCTGCCCTTTTTCTGCAGTCACAAGATTTTTTTTTTTAAATTGAAAGTTAATCCTCCTCTACTCTAGCCTGGATTAACCACTGTGGAGGCCTTAGATCAAAAATGAGGTGGCAGTGTCCATCTGGAGAAAGTTGTAATGACTTTTCCCTCCCTCCTTCTGTCTCATTTTCCTCCTTTCACATTGCCCACATATGTTGTTTGCAGGTGCTTTGTGGAGGGAGGGCTCGCTTAGATAACAATCCAATGCTGAGAGATTTGGGTTAAAATCCTGTTTTAGACCACCTATATCTTCCCACCCACCCTCAAAACTTTGCCTATCATACTAGTGGGTCTTATTCCCCACTCATGGGTTGAGCAAAGTACCATGGTACAGTCCCAGAAGCATAAAATACTAGATTGTGATGTAATAAAAGTCATTTTAATTGTTAAGGCAGAAAATATTGTGTAGTGATAAAGGAAATGCGAATTATCCTAGCTGGGACTGAAAATCATGGACATATCCAGAAATATTTTTTTTCTCTCTCTCTAAATGGTGGAACTACCCACAATAATAGATTCAGGGGCCAGGCTAGGGCTTAAATTTTTTCAGTTCAGTTCAGTTCAGTTCATAGAATCACAAGAGTTGGAAGGGGCCTTAACAGCAATCCCCTCCCAACCCTCTGCCACACAGAAATACACAACGAAGGCCATTTCCACACTACACTGTTATAGTGCTATAATCCCACTTTCAATATCCTGTGAATTCAGGGGTTTGTAGTTTACTGAAGTCAAACAGCTCTCTGGCTGAGAATTCTAAAGGTCCCTCCCTAAACTGCAAACCCCAGGATACCATTGGATGTTGGAAGTGGAATAATAGCACTGTAACAGTATAGTGCAGAAATGGCCTAAAGCATTCCTGATGGATGCTCATCCAAACTCTCTTTCAAGACTTCCAAAGAAAGAGAATCCACCACATCTGAGGCAGTCCATTCCACTGTCAAATATCTCTTACAGAAAACAAGTTCTGACTAATGTTAAATGGAAATCTCTTTTCTTGTAATTTGAATTCATTGGCTTGTGTTCCAAGCTTGTTCCATCTTCTGCCTGACATCCCTATAAATGTTTACACATGGCCATCAAGTCACTCAGGCCCTTTCCGCATGAGGCTGGTGAATCGGTTTGTGCCATTTCTTACCGGATTTTCTGGGCTTGAAACAAGAAGGACTTTCCCTCATTTCCTTCCGCACAGCTATTGCGTATGTTCCATTCTGATTCAGAGGAGTGCAAGTTCATGAATCCACACTGCCTCCACCATGGCCACTCCTGCTACACCCTTCAACTCGCCCCGTCGTCTGTGATTGGCCCTTTTTTTATGGTATAGTACGTCATTGCGTATGTGCATACGTGCGAAAGTCCATACTGCCCCCTGGCTCCTCCCATGAGCCCTCCCCTGACCCGTCCCATGAGCCTTCCCTTGACCACCAATTCGCATTGACACAAATGTACGTGTCTGCACCACTGTGAAAGTACAAATCAGATCAATCTGGAAAACTGATTTCTTCCTGTTTTCAAATAGCGCATTTTGCCACCACATGGGGGTGCATTTAGCTGGAATTACGTGCAGAACAAAGGTAAATAAACTGAACCTAGTTGGCTCCAACGTGCAGAAGACCTCCGTGGCAAGATGCATTGGTCCGCCTTAATAACCACATGCAGAAAGGGCCTCAGTCTTCTCTTCTCCAAGCTAAACATACTCATCCCCTAAGTTGTTCCTCGTAATGTTTGGTTTCCATACCTTTGTTCTTCTTAGTCACTCTTCTTTGGACACGTTCTAGCTTATAAACATCCTTATTGAACCGTAGTGTCCAGAACTGGACACAGCATTACAGCTGATGTCTGACTAAAGCAGAATAGACTGGTACTATTATTTCCCTCATTCTAGACTCTATACTCCTATTGCTGCTGCCAAGAGTTGCACTGGCCTTTTTAGCCACCACACTGTTGACTCTTGTTCAGCTTGTTTTCTACTAAGACCCCTAGATCTTTTTCACATGTACTGCTTTGAAGCCAGGTGTCACCCACCCTACATTTGACATTTCATTTTTTCTGCCTAGATGTAATACATTTATCCTTGTTGAAATTCATTTTGTTAGTCTTGGCCTAGCTCTCCAATCTGGGAAGTCCTATCTTGTAGCGTCCAGGTTCTGTGTCTTAGCATACTGTACCTCATGCATATTTTGGTATATGCATTTCCTAGTATATGCATTTTAATGCCTTTTTTCCTTTATATATCCATTTTTCTTTTTGCACTCATTTTTCCCTATTTTACCTATTGACTAAAGTGTAGTGCATTTTTCAAATACACATATTATAAATGGGCACATTTACTTGTGCATTATTCTAAAGAGAGTGGTTTTGTATGAATGACCAGAAACCAAAAGATATCCACATACTTCTGTTAAGCATCTCATGGGCTATAGATTAGATAATGCAATTCATTGGGTAATGCAATTGGATAATGTAATGTCAGTTAATTTAAATGGTTTTATCCGTCCCTAGGCATGACACCCTGATAAGATTATAATTCTTTGCCAATTTTATTCTTGAAGGAAGAAGGAGTGATTTTAGCAATATCCCTCCCACTGCAAAAAAAAAAAAAGTTTTTGAAAACAGTGCAGTTTTGAAAACTATTTGCAATTTGTAAATTATTCTGTGTAAAATTTGTGCATGGTACTTTTGTGCAGAAAATGCTGTAGTTGGGGACTTATTAAGCACAAAATGTGCATCTGGTATTTTTTGTGCAGAAAACAACATTTTCTGTACAAGTAACAAGTTTCTGTGCAATTATATTATTTTGTGCATAGGAAATGCTGTTACCTGTACAAAACATGCAGCTTTCTGCATTAAAGAAAGCTTGAATTTTGTACAGAGTAAGTCCCAAACTGGGCCAGTATTCTCTTCATCAGTGTTTTCCAATACTCAGGGGGGGGAAATGGTTTTTCAACCATTTTTAAATATTTTTGAATATTCTTTCTATCCCCACAACCAGGGCACTTCTAATATGGAAGAAGCCAAATGTGCAAAATGAGAATTTTGTTTGGCCTCATTTGCTCTTCTTAAATACTCTATACACACTGTAAAAGGCAGCACTCTTCCAATCTTGGTCCATCTGGTGGTCTGGGAGCCCGGAAAAAAAATTCAACCCTGCCACCCCCTAGAGCTGATTTTATTCTCCATACTTCATACCTCAAACTGCTTTTGAAAGCAATCTCCTTTCAAAACCAGCCTGCCAGATGGCTTGAGAATCACAAGCCCAAAGCCCCTCTTTGGTGTGTGGGTCTGGTTTCTCAGTTCTTTGGATAGCAGCCAATAGTGACAGTAATTTTCACACGAACAGTTGCTGCTTTTGCTGCTACATCTCCAGTTTGTCCCTAATTAGTTAGCTGTCAAATTTGTACCAAGACTTTTGTGTGTAATGTCATGGTGACTATTTGAGATGCTTTTTGAAAGGGCTACATAAAAGCTAAGTTTTATGATGTTACTGTTGATTTAAAACTAAAAACTCCAATGTGCTTATTTACCTAATGGAACAGCTTGGTAGTATGCTTCAGAACACTCCCCACTTACCTGTTTTGTACCTGTGACCAGTGTCCCCTGAATCAAAAGAAGAGCAGTGCTTTTGGGAAATTGGCATTCTTTGGCTGCAGTTCCCAGGGTCCTCTAATTTGAGTGGCCCAATCTGTCCAAAATGTAACTTTTCCAAGCTCTGACACTGCGTGAGGGCAGGAGTGGAAGGTACTGCTTCCTGTCCTCACTCTGATAGATTTAGGATAGGAAGTTGGACATGCATGGAAGAAAAATCTAATTTAGGAGCAGCAGAATTAGAGGAAGGAGACCCAAGCCATTTCTGTACTAGACTGTTATTGTGCTATTGTTCCACTTTCAACATCCTATGGAATCCTGGGGTTTGCAAATTTATACCCCTCCCTAAACTGGAAATCCCACGATTCCATAGGATGTTGAAAGTAGAATAATAGGCACTATAACAATCTAGAGCGGAAATGGCCCCAGTGTTGGATTGCACTCCAGAAGACTTGAATCCCCACTCAGCCATGGAAACTGACTGGGTCACTTTGGCCAAGTTACAATCTCTCAGCCTCAGAGGAAGGCAAAGGCAAATCCCCTCTGAACAAATCTTGCTGAGAAAACCCCATGATAGGTTCACCTTAAACTCACCTTAATTCAGAAACAACTCAAAGGCACATAATAATAAGTATAAGAAGTTGCCATATAGCTAGTCAGAGTGGACTACATGGCTATATTAAACTTGCCCGTCCATATTGGCTATCCATTGTTTCAGGTATCAGTCATTACTGGCCCTGTCTGGAGACGTTGGGTTTGGGGACCTTTTAGATGCAAAATGTGTACTCTACTGCTGAGTTATTATAAATCACCACCATAAATACATTTCTCTCTTTTAACACCACTGTTCATAGACCCTTACCCTCCGCCATGTCAAAATATCCCCCTTCCCATTTGCAGACTTTCAACAGGATAGATTAAATTTGAGTGCGCATTTCAGCTTAGTGGTGGCTTTAAGAAATGGTTGTTTTATAAGATTATTGCTGGTGGATCTTGTTGACCGCATGATATGCATACTTGTGTGCATGTTTTTGATTTCAGTAGCTCTTTGTGATTTTTTTTTAGCCCTTTTAAAAAATAAATAGAAATCCTGAAACTAGACCCTCAAAGAAGCAGCTTCTTTTGAATACTCCTCACTTTTCCATGACCAGGAATGATTATTATTTCACATGAAATAAAACGAAAGCGTACCTAATGGCATCTGACAAACGTTGGAGGGCATGCACTAAGTTTAATGCAGCTGTACTCTGGCACATCCTCTAGGCATGCCTCTACTCCTTGAAAAGATAGTAGCCTCCTTGTTCTGGTTCCAAACTGAGTGACCTTTGTAGTATACACTGGAGTTTTTTAAAAATAAACTGCATAGTATTTGGAAACTAGATTAATATGTCATACTAAAAATATTCAGATGGATGGTGATTTTTGGTTGCATTTTCTTAACAAAAGTCTATTTTCTAGGGGACAGTGAATTGTGGGGTATCCTAGTATTCCAAGAATACTTCCTTTGCAAGAGACTAGCAGCCTCTTTAAACCCCACAAATATAGCACTGTGATTCCACTTTAACTGCCATAGTTCCCTCCTATAGAATCCTGAGATTTGTAGTCTTGTGCAGTATTTAGAGTTCTCTGCTAGAGAGCTCTAGTGCCTTACCAAACTAAAGCTCCCAGGATTGCATAGGATGGAGCTAGGGTAGATAGAATGGAATGAAAGCACTGTAATGGCATAGTGTGAAAGGCTCTTGGATGAATGAACAAGAGTTCTGTTTACCTTACTACTGTTATTTGATATATACTGCTATTTTTTTTTTTTTAATGATATAGTTCTGTTGTCACAACTTTGGGATGGTTCAGCTAGGGAAAGACCCAGTTTGGGGGGAAAAGAGGGGTACAATCCTCTTTCTTCTCCTGCAGGGCTTCACTTGAAGTATCTTGGAGGGTGGAGGTATTTGGGGTCAGACCTAGCCCAAGAACTGAGGACCAGCTTTGCTCCCAGGTGAGAGGGGACCACACAGAGCCACACCACGTAGATTCCAATCTGTCACTTCCCATCAGGATGGGGTGAACACAACTTATCAAATAGTAGATTGGTTGTTTGATCCTTCCAATATTTTACAGATGTAAAATAGGACACATGTTGGCAAAACAACATCAAAATGTGGTCAAGATGGCAGAAGTTATTGGTGAAGAAGAACAAACAAGCTAGGAAAGTCTGCAGCAGTTTGCACTGACCTGAGTCTACAGGGAAGGGAAAGTTTATATCTGTTCCTCTCCTCTCCTCCTACATACCGCTTTTGCACTTTGAACTATCTTCAGCAATTGGGGTGAGCTCAGGACAAAAGGGAAAGTGAGAAGAGGAGGGAGAAACAGGGGCATTTTAAAAGAAGATGTAAAAAGTGGGAAGACTGTTCCTTGCCAGATTGTGGCAGTCAGAGGATCTGTTTGATCTGCGTTCCCATGCTATGCCATCCCTTTCTAAATTGTATCCAATAAGATTATGGTTATTTTCTTTCCACTTCTGGTGCTGTGTGCATTTTGCATGTCCTCATAGTGCCCAGAATGACTTCTCAATAGTAGGCCCTCAAACGCTTGCTTTAGAGTAAGCTTCATTGGATACACCGGGGGGTCTTTCTTCCTTACACTGGCCATTTCTGCACTAGACTGTTATTTCTGCACCAGTCGGCCCCTCCCGAAACTGCAAACCCCAGGATACCATAGGATATTGCAAGTGGAATAATAGCACTACAACGGTCTAGTGCGGAAATGGCCACTGTTATACTGCTTTTATTCCACTTTCAACATCCTGTGGAATTCTGATGTTTGTAGTTTACTGAGGCCAAAGAGCTCTCTGGCAGAGAATTCTAAATGCCCCTGCCTAAACTGGAAACCTCAGGATCCCAAAGGAGATTAAAAGTGGAATAATAGCACTATAACAGTGTAGGGAGGAAAGGCCCTGGAATTTGCTTCCGTGAAAACATGTACAGGGTTGTGCTGGAAGACTATTTTCTCTCTGCATAGAAAGATTCTACATGCTATCAAAAAGAGATATCAATTTGAGCCAGGGCCCAGCTTTCATGCTTATACTCCAACTCAGTGTGTCCTGATAACTGGTGTCTTGCACATGTTTTGGACTGCCAACAGATCCCACCCAGGAAAGGAACTAGAGTTCAAAACATATGGAAGGCACCAGTTTGGGGGAGGCCGCTCTGAAAGTATGTGGAACATGAGAGCACAGAAGATGAAGTGTGTGTTGGGCAGAGTGGGCGAGGAGAATATTGGGGAAAGCCAAGGGAAATAGGTGAGTCATCCTTATCTTTATAAGAACTGAGAGCAAGGGAATTATTCAAATGCCAGGGAGCAGCAGGTATCACTGTACATGCAGTGATTCTAAGTTCAAGAAAAGAGCAGAATATATTGGGTGCATTTCTTGTGAGTTTTGGCTTGCTTTCTTCTTAAAACGTCAAGTTCCTAGTTCTCACAATAGTTTTTTAAAAAGTGGCCAATGCTTGCTGAAATATCAGAAGTCAGCTTCATACTTGTTTCACCAGATGGAGTGAATCTTCATACTTTTAGCTCGTTGTGTCTTAGCTCATTGCCTCTCCTTCCTTTGCAATAATTCTCCCCTGCCTAAACTTTTCCTAGTGGTACCTGGCTAGTAATTTTTTGAAAGAAAAGTGTGCACTCAGTGGATGAGCCAATCCAGAAGATCTCTTAAATCCCTTTCATAACCAGTATGATGCAAAACAGTTCCTTCTAAACAGTAAAAATATTCCAACGAATAAATCAAAATAGTTTATTTTAAAAAACACATTTGTGCAAAATAAAGAGATTGCTTTTGCTCTGTTTGGATAATTGGCCCTAGCTTCCCCTCCTTGCTTAGATGTAGAATGGTAGTACTAGTCATGATGCATAATAAGGAATGTCAGTGTTATTATGAACACTACAATAAATCTGAATAATTTAAAAATGAACTAGCACAAATAAAGATAACACCATAATAAATACAACCTTTTAATTTATTGTAAAAAAAAATAAATACCAGTAAAATTCTTCCCTCCCTAATGTCTTTGTATAGCTGTAGAACATACCTCAGTACAGTAACTGATTGCTTTCTTTCATTTTTCCTTAATATGAACAACCTTGGCAATGAGCTCCAACAGAAAGGTACAGATATTTGAAAGGAGCAGGGGAAGAACTAAAAAAAAAAAGCTTTGAAAATAGAAATTCCTGAGTTCTGAAGGGTGTAAGATGGAGTATAGAAACATAAAAGAGAAGAAGAAACAATGATCAGGATATATTTGCCGTATTTCCATTGGTAGGTCCTGGCAAGCTTAGCCTGTGATCGTGGCAACATGCTGAGTGACTGGTTCTATCCACCATTTTAATATCTCACAGTCCTCCCAAAAATAGCATTGCTTTAGCACTGTCGGAAACAAAAATGGTGGCTTCAGTGCATCCACTGTTCCTTGGAAATCTCTAGGCAACTACTATATCTCCCTGAATACCCTGTGTCTTTTCTGAGTTTTGAAGTGAAGCAGGCTCAAACCACCACTTATCTCCAGTCAGAACCTGGGGCTGTTGAACACTATAAAATTATAGCACTATAACTCCAGTTCAACTGCCATATCTGCATCTTATGGCATCCTGGTCTTTGTTGTTTGGTGGGGGTACTAGAGCTCTCTGGCTGAGAATTCTAAATGCCATTCCCTAAACTGCAAATCCTAGGATTCCATAGGGTAGACCTATGGTCTTTAAAATGGAAACACATCTCAATAATTACGTAGTTAGACAGGGCCCATGGAAAGAGTCCAGCCTAAAATCCTATAGGGCCCTTGCTGCCCATCAGAGCTGTCAGTTTTGGGTAAGGTTTACTGATGAATTGCTTTGATATAGGGCAGCTTTTTAACAAGGCCCCAAGCAAGTATTAACAATTCTACAAGGTTGCAAAGACCCCCAGCAGTTCCCCAGATATGCCAAGTGATAGGGTTGAGTGTTGTGAGCATGAATCCACTATTTCCATGCTAAGTTTGGGTAGCATGGATCACCAGCTTGAAGAAAATGGTTCACTATTAGCATACACAAGTGCCTAAATATACCTAAAGGCACCAGATCCTATCTGATCCTGGAAGCTATGCAGAGTCAACCCTAGTTAGTACTTGGATGGAAGACTGCCAACAAATACCCAGCTGCTGTAGGCTCCATTGCAGAGGAAGGAACTGGCAAAACCACCTCTGAGTATTCTTTGCCTAGGAAAACCCTATGAAATTTGTGACGTTGTCATAAGTTGCCAAGTTACTGAAGGCACACACACACTCACTAGCCATGTGAGGATCTGTGTGTTTAGAATGTACTCAGCTGAACTGTAAATCAGAAGTATAAGCAACAGTGCCAAGAAATCCTAGCATGTCGATGTCCATTCTTTGTCCTTTCTAATCATCATTCCTGTTATAGATTGTGTTACTGAGTTTTTTCCAGACAAATAAACAAAAATCACTACAAGTGTTTAACAACCAAGAACTGCAGCGATTGCCAGCTGAAGCAGTGACCGTGGAATTGTGCATGAGGTCATCTCAATTGTAAATGAATCATAAATATGATGGTAGGAGAACTTAAAAATATGACCGTAGCACTCTAGGGATTTATGAGCTGGTACATGAGGAGGCAGTGTGAAGTATGGACTTTTGCCAAGGATAGTTACTCTCTCTTCTGTTAAGATGGGGCTGTCCTTTGACCATAGCAGGGAAGTTTTGAGGTATAAGCTCTGGTGACTAATGGATTCCATTTCAGCGGAAGGTTAGTCAATCTACCTTAGTTGTAGCCTGAACTTTACTGAAGCGATCTATGGTGCTTAATCCTATCCCCCAAATAGGTTCACTACATTTGAAAGTTCCTGTAAAATTTGAACTTAACCCCAGATCTAAATTAACCACATCCCACTGACACAAAAACTGTTTGCTGAAAGAAAAGTAGCTCTCCTCTCTTGACGTGTTCCATAACTTCATAGAAATATTTTTCCTAAGCAGCTATGATGACTTGGCCATGCTGGGTGGGGATGGCTGGAGTCACAGGACCTTTCTGCACTGTACTGTTATTGTGCTATTATTCCAGTTTCAACATTGTATGAAATCCTGGGCTTTGCATTTTGGGGGGTGGCATTTAGAGTTCTCAGCCAGATTGCTCTTGGGCCTCAGTAAACTTCAAACCTCAGAATTCCACAGGATGTTGAAAGTGGAATAATAGCACTATAACAGTGTAGTGCAGAAAGGCTCATTGTTAAACATGTGGAGGAAACCAGTTTGAGAAAGGGTGAATTAGCCTGCCTGGGCCATAAGGACATCAGTACCTAAGTCTTCTAAGAGTGCTTACTTTTTTGATTGCCAGAATATAGCAATGCTAGATACAAACATTGAAGTGGAATAGGTCTTAAGTCTGATACAACTGAGCTGACTCTTCTTTAGGGCACAATATCAATGGACACTTAAACATGTGTAATGCCTGTTGATTCAATAAGTCTACTCTAATTAACAGTAATTATTGGACTTGTACCCATATCTAACATCTGCCTTTAGTCACTTAGTTGCTGGAGGCTTCTACTGGAAGTGACACCTCCTTTGGATCCCTAGCTGTGTGCTTTTCTATTGGAATGAGCAGTGGACAGTCATTTAAATTATCAAAAGGACAAAGAGGGAGCGGGCTTGTTTTCAGCTGCTCCAGAGATTAGGACAAGGAGCAATGTACTCAAACTGCAGGAAAAGAGATTCCACTTGAACCTCAGGAAGAACTTCCTGACAGTCAGAGCTGTTCGGCAGTGGAATATGCTGCCTCGGAGTGTGGTGGAGTCTCCTTCTTTGGTTTTTAAGCAGACTTCTTTGGTTTTTAAGCACAGGCTGGATGGCCATCTGTCTGGAGTGCTTTGATGTGGGTTCCAACATGGCAGGGGGTTGGACTGGATGGCCCCTGTGGTCTCTTCCAGCTCTATGATTCTATGATTCTAAAACAAAGCAGCAGAGTATTGCTAAATTCTCGGCATTTTGGACAATGAAAATGACTGCTCACTGCTGTTTTCCCCAAATGTACCTTGTGAGTATGGTCCCACTGAGAAATGAATTCAAGAGCTCTCTCAAACCTACAGCTAGCCTAGTTTATAACACTTCCATGGAAGTTAGAATGGATGAATTGTCCCATTCCTGTTCTGTGCCATTTTTGCATAGGTTTCTTCCTCATTTTGTAAAATGCCACATTAATCTGGGATATGTTTTTCATAACTAACTTCATTCTCTGACAAATTACTGCATGAATGAATGGTATTTTTTTCTTGCAAAATCTATGCAGACATTTCTGCAGAATGAATGCTTAAAACATATTGTCTCTCAAAATATGCATTTTTAAATAGATTTTCCCACAACATGCACACTTCTAAATGTGTTTTGGTATATTTTTCAAGCTGACCACTGTAAGACAACAGTTTGGAAGCATCAATATTAATGGGGAACTACAATCCATACATCAGTTTAGGAGGTATAAATCAGGCCGATCCATGTTGGAATTTGCAAAGTTTAAATTCCTCAAGCATCCTTACTCTCTAGGTAGTCTTTTTTCACTGGGAAATGTTCCTTCTGCAATGCATACATGACTGAATTATGCAAGTATAGTACAGTACCATCAGTGGCAAGGTATTCAGCCTGCTCCTGCAAGCACTCAAAGAATAATGAGGTTGGTGGGGGCACGGATCCTATCCCCAGCTCCCCTACACATCTGGTTCTCTTTTTTGTTGTCACCTTCTCATGTCTAGGACTAAGGTATGAAGGATGGTGAGCACTTTTTCACTGAATACAGTTTACAAACCCACTTCAGACCACAGAGGTAGATGTTCAAAGGCCTTTAGAAGACTCTGCATGACTTTGACCCTTTCCGCAACACCCATTTTCGGCGCTGGGGTCCGGTGCTCACGTGAGCAGCCTCCAGAGAGAGGATCTTGCTTCCCTGCTTCTTCAGCTCTGCATGAGCTTCTTGCTTGTGCAAGAGCCCCACCTCTTCCTTTTGCAGTACAGTCTGGGACCTTCCCAGGCTGCACTGAAACAGGAAGCATGACTGGCCCAACTCCCAAGGCTCTGCACGCAAGGTAAGTGCATGCAGGGCCCTGGAGCGCTGTGCGACCATGAAGCATTTTTAGCTTCAAGCCGAAAATGAAAAAATGTGTGCGTGGTCTGTGTCAGGCCATGGAGTGTCACTCAAATGTGAGTGCATCATGTGGACTGCTCCTCACATTTATGCGACGCTCAAAGGGACCTTTTGCATCGAAAAAACCATGCGAAAAGGGCCTTTGAGTGTTAGGAAAAAGGTTTATGTATGCCCCCACCCATCCCCATTTTAGCCCTCTTCTGTCTAGAGCTGGTGTTAAAGTGTGCAAAATATCATCCTTTTCGCCATCTGTAAGAATACAGTGTGCAAATGTATGCTATTGAGAGAAACTATCTGATGATTACTTGATATCCCTTGTTCACATTGTACAATAATCCCTCCACATTTGCTAGAGTAAGAGACACAGGACTCCCATGAAAGTGAAAAAAACATGGATAACTCTAGGTCCTCCCAAACCATATTTAACACACAAAAAAGTATGATTACCATATTCAACCCACCATGGATTCCTTTGAGATATCAGGGTTCCTTCACAAGGCAGAAGTGGATGACTGGTGGGGCTTACTGCCACTTCCACTGCTGCCCCACACCATTTTTAAGAGGGACTTACAAGCCTCCTTCGCAGTTTCTCAGTCTCACAAGGCTTGCCATCCCTATCAAAAATAGCACAGAGAGGCAGCAAAGGTGACAGCAAATAATCCGTGAATAATCAAATCTGCAAAAATGAAACCTGCAAATGTGGAGGGCTGACTGTATTTTCAGAGGCTTAGCATAGAATTGAGAGCCAGTATGGTGTAGTGATTTGAGTATTAGAGTAGGACTTTGGGTGACCAAGGTTCAAATCCCGACTGAACCATAAAAATCCACCTCATGACCTGGACAAGTCGTACTTCCTCAGCTTCAGAGGAGGCAATGGTCAACCTCCTTTGAACAAATCTTGCCAGGAAGCCTTTATGATAGGGCTTTAGGTTTGCCATAAGTCAGAAATGACATAAAAGCACAAAACAGTAACAACGCAGCATGGAAGTAGACTGTAAAGGAAAATGACATATTGTTGATTACATTCCATCTTGTATGCACACTCTTTAAATTAAAAGTTAGTTAATTTAGTGAGGACATTTGCGATAGAGTGACACCAGAAAGATAGCTCCTGCCTACGGCAGTGGTAAAAATTGTCCCTTATGGAACCTTGTGAGAGTACTTAGATGACCTAGCTCTCACTCTTCCCAAATCTCCAACCCACCTTTTTTGGTGAGATGTTTCCTTTATCCCTTAGTCTTCTGCTCCTCTGGGAATGCAGACCAGGTTAGCATATAACTGCATTTGCTGACCCAAATTTTCTGGAATCTGTAGCCATTCCTTTCTCTCAAATTCCCATGTTGCTTTCACCAATTGCCAAAATTCATCCAATAGGTTCCTTGAACTAGCCAGCTATCTGTTGTTTCTTCTTAGGTTAGTGTGTGAACCACAGGTTTATTGGTAGTATGATAGAAATAACAGATCATAGGATATAGCTAAAAAGTAACATTTGATAAAAGCAGCATGGTTCACATAGCTCTTTATAGTCTACTTATAAATTTTTTAAAAAAGGTGCAAGAAATATGTAGAAATAAAATTGTATGTTAAAATTGTAGAAACAAAGGCCTGTACTTTGTTGTTTCGTTGTTCTTGTTGTATTTAAGAATTAATAGCTTCAAAGGGTTGGACACTGCTAGATGAGATTATGAGTTTTTTAATACTTTTGGAGGCATGTTGCAGGATCTCTCTCTCTCTCTCTTTTTTTTTACAAAGAAATATTTGTGAAATCATGCTTTTTGTGTGAAAAGCACACTATTTTGCATAGAAACAATCATCTTTTGCACAAAATGCACTCTTTTAATGCAAAGCATTGCTTGTGCACAAAAGAGAAGAGTTTGCAGGAAAAACCCACAATTTGTATTTGTACAAATAATTTTTTTTAAAAAAAGACCCAATATGTGAGAAGTCTTATGTTGGTTTACCATTTTCTTGATGGGACATTTTGGTACGTGGAGACACCTTTTCTTGTCACTGACTAGAATATTTGCAAGCATTCTTTGTGTGCCTAAGCAGAGAAGGGTTCATACTTTTAAGACTACCCCTTCCAAGAAGTCCTCGCATTAACAATTGATCCAGGTGTTACTTCTAAGTTGGTTTAGTGTGTGATGCACATTCTTTCTATTTCCATCTGGGTTTTTATGTACTTTTACGGGTATACTTGTGTATAAATCTATTGCTATTCCATTGTCTTCTGTTCCGTTCTAGGACTGAAACGGTGTTTTTGGGAAGGTTGCAAAGTGCTTCCTTTCAGCAGTTCCCCCACCCCATCATTCATGAAGATACTTATTTGATGCTATTCAGTGTCCTCTAGTTCACCTTGTATCTGCTTTTCCGTGTGTCATGCCTCTTCTCTTTGCTTTCACTGTCCTCGGCTTCATTTGCTCTCACTGCTTCTCATCCGATTGGCTGTTGCAACCCATGTGCTTTTGGATGTAAACATCAGTGGTGAGATGACATCAGATGTTGATTTATCATGTCAAAACAAAAGGGTGTCAAATTGCACTCAAACGATATAAATGTTTGTTAAGGTGGGTAAGTTTTCATTAGTGTCTTCAACTATATCAGGATACTAATTTCGGCATGTATGTGCAAAGTTAAAGAACGTTCTCTGATCAGCCTAATGTGTGTAAATAAACCTTTGCATGATAGGACAGGAAGTGTTATGTTGGTGTTATACTGTGCTAGCTCCAGCTGCTACAACATTTCTGGATACTTCTAAATTATTATTACTATTATTATTTGAGAATAGTGTGCTAATATCTTAAACTAACTGAAAGGAAGAAAATAATAGGTGACACCTGATTCCGCACAAGTTTTTGCATAACATAACCGTTTTCAAGTTCCTTTCTCAGACTACTGTGAGGTCTGAATCTGCACACAGGGTTTGATAAAAGCGAGATACCTCTTTTTATTTTATAAAGTTTGGTCTCCTCGGCTGATGTGAATGAACAAGACGTCTACCTTGAAATGATTACTGTCTTTTTGTAAAAGTGCCTCATTTATTATAATGACCGGCATAAGATTGCCTCATACTTCAAATTCCTAGGGGGTTGGTATCAGGTATCTGAATTGGCATTTAAGTCGCTTGGATACTGAGACATAAATACATAAAACTTGAGAGGGTCTTTAATCATAATTTTTTTTTCTCGCATCCACTAAGTCTTAACTGCTTCAGTTTCATAGCGTGAATTTCTTCCCATAAGGATATTAGCCTCCCTTCTCCTCTTCCTCATTCTACCATTTCCTAGCTCTAACGTGAATTTTTTAAAAACACCACAATAAATATGCTCAAATTTCAGTAAGAGAATTATTAGAAGATTTTGAGTAGTATTGGTGACAGTGTCGCAGAAACTACAATTAACCGCTTTCCTGGGTCTGCATGTTTGTTATCTCAGAGGGGACGAGAGAAGGAGGCATTTATTAAGTTTGGCTATAAAAAGCATCACACCAAATTTTATTAATTTGTTACCTGGTTGCCTCCGTGCCTTATCATGTTGACGATCATTTGTTTTATTGGATTCATTTAATGCTTCTCTTTTATTTATTTATTTTCCCCGAAGGATAGAAAGTGGTATTCTTCACTAGAAATTGGATCTAGCTCAAATAAAGGAGATCTTGGGTTCCACGGGGGAATTCTTTTGGTTTGTTGTTTTATAGCCTGTAAAACTATATTTATCAACTCAAAACACCGTGACAGCAATTGGCAATCCAAGCTCTCCGTAAAATCCTGAGTGAGTTTGACAAAAGCCACATTCTAGCCCGAATAGGAGAGAGGGAAGGAAACATTCCCTCTTTTTTCCCACCCATCTGGCTGGCCAAACTCATGTGCTTTATTTATTTTTTGAAAAAGTCCATGATGCCTCTCCAGTGTTGCATCTGGCCACGCACCGTCCAGCCTCTTGCACAGGCTGCCTGGGGTTGCAGGGGTTAAACTCTAGCTGCAGTGGAAAAAAGAGCTCCGCCTCCGGTTTCAGCACCTGGCGCTCTATAGACAGTTGCCTCAGCAGTAGATTTCAGAGGGGATTGGAGGAAAACAAGAGGGGGAGAGAATGTGACAACTGCCGACTCTGACTGCTGCCTTGGGGAGGCCTCCCGCACCTGTCCCTGCCTGTCTCTTGGCCAGCACAGTTGTTGAATCAGACAAGCAAGAGAAACATTCTTATTTGCCAGACCAGAACGGTGTGCATAGGAGAGGGGGGAGAAAAGCAAGTGAGTGAGTGAGAGAGAGAGAAAGCCAGAGAGAAGAGAGAGAGCGAGAGCGAATATGACTTCTTCATTCAAGCTGGATTTTCTGCCGGAGATGATGGTAGATAGCCGTTTGCTAGTTTCCGACAGAATGTAAGTACCAATGCGCTCAGCCGACACCATGGGAACCTCAGACCGAGCTCTCGAAGGCTTGAATGGCTGAGATTCTTGATCTGTCATCTTACAATTATTATTATTTTTTTCCCTAGAGGTTTTTGCTGGTCTAAACAAAAGCGTTATGGGTTTGTGTCTTGCCCTCTCTTTCCGAGAGAGCCGACCGACTTGCTCCTTGGAGTGTCTGTGTGACAGAGTAAGGATTTATTCCTCTCTCTTGTCACTTGCAAATTCTTTTGTGGTCTCGAGTGTGTGCGTGTGTGTGCATGTGTGTGTCCCCATTTCCTCACCCATCGAGATTGCCGTTATGTTTGATTGGTAACATTCTGTATCAGGAATTCTGGTTGGAAAGATAGCTGAATGATAAGTATGATTTATATTCTACTTAGATAAGGTGGGAAAATGCATGCAGAGCCTTGTGGAGTGGGGTGGATATCATCATTTTTAATGAATTGCACATTCTCAATACCCATTGGAAATTCCTATACAGATATGTTGTCTTCTGCATAGAAATTTCAACTCGGTCAGGGGGTGTGTGGCATAACCTGGTCAGATCAAGAAAGGAAATTCACTTAACAATAAATTAGTCGCAGGGATGAACTGTACACAAATGTGAAAGCAGCCAGGCTTTCTTTTATGTCATACAGAATAGGAAGGAAATTAAATCAGGCAATTCTGGCAAGGTTGCTGAATGCATAGAAGATACAGTGTTAATTATTATGAAGATGTTCCTTCTCCGTTGAGATGAAAACGCTACCGAGGTTGATGGGGGAAAACTGCATGCTGCGATTTTAGGAAAGGAAACAATATTTACTTAATTTTCTGCTTTTCTCATGGGTCTTAAAGTTTCTGTTTCTGTATCATCTCCTGAGGCTAGTTGCTGACAAGAAAAATACTCTGTTTTGGGTGCTCCAGAAATGTGGGACAAATCTGAGTTTTCAAAAATGTTAAAGAGGAAAAAAGATATGGATGCAAACTGTAACATTATTACTGGGAAACTACTTAATATCTCATGTGGTGATTGTCGTAATTATGGTGGTAACAACAACAGCAACAACAACAACAACATTAATATCAGGCTGAATGTTGAAAGGAAAAGCAGGAAAGGAGATTGCAATATTGATACTTCCACTTAGGGGAAAGTGTGCTTAATGCATAAGGGTTATTTAGAAGTTTGTGTGTGGTTTTCAAAACTACAATTTTTAATTTCACTTCCCTCCCTCTGGGATTTGGCATTGGCCGTACCGCTCACTCTAAGTCCTAGTATCTCATTCCTCACCCCACCCCATCCCTGGTAAACGGTCTCTCGAGGCATTCGATTTCTTGTAGCCCATAAAAGTGTCTGAGAAGAGCTATTCATGAAACAACCATCTGTTTCAGCTGCTGGAGATTAATATATTTGGGTGGGGGTCATATTTAATATCAGTGGCCCTTTTTGTTGTGTGCATTGTGTGTAACTGGCTCCTTCCATTGTCCAAGTTCAAATTGTCCTAAATGTAGAATGTTGCATTTGTGGTTGGAAGCAAAGTTGTAAAATTTGCCCGGGCCCAGAGTCCGGACAATATATGGTGTACTTGCTTACCCTCAACATATACTTTTAGGGTGCACTTCCTTAGCTCATTAGAGTATCAAGAACAAGGCTTATGCTCTCAAAGAATTTGTGGATTCTTGGGTGGGGTGAGTGTTTGTGTTCCCCTCTTATTGGGCTTATGCAACCTCCTTTCTGGTCCTTAAGTCAGTCAGAAAAGATTTGGCTAAAAAACATCTTGGAACCCTGAGGTTCTGAACCTAATGATGTCTTGCCTGTCATTTAAGCTTATGGAAATGATTCCTGAAACTCACCCATTGCTGGACGAGAATCAAGCCAAATTTCTTTTTTTGTTTGTTTGTTGGTTGGTTGGTTGGTTTTTTTTTTAATCTTACTTTCCAATCTTCCATGAAGTACTAGAGATGTGATGGAGTTCCAGCCTATGTAGTAACACACAGTTGTTGTTGTTGCCCTTTTATTATTTTTACTCATTTCTGGACCATCCAAGCACCCATAATTTGCTTCTTGTCAAAAATGATGTCAAAAATTATATTTAGAACGACTTTGATATATAGCTTCTTATTCACTCTGGGGCTTCCCCCATTCCCAAAACAGTAAAGAAATATGAGATGTATCAGTAATAACTCTTCTTCATTGTCTGTCTATGGGATCATGTTAAGGGAAGTCATGACAGTGCAGAAATGCAGCTTTGCAAATGGTCCAAATAACATAAAAAAAGGTTGCTTTCCAGGAATTGCATATCATGTGTGTACAATGAAATTAAAATAATTGGTTGGTTTCACGGGGTACTCTTTATGTGTATCTGTGTGTATATTTGTATGTATGTGTATCCTTAAGTAAGGGTACCTGGCCTTTCAGTTCCTCTGGAACAGAAAAGAATTGTATCACCACTTTCAACAGCATCTCCCTGTATCCCTGCATGCAATATTTTAAATCTGTACATGGTAGTCTTCACGAAGGCTTGGTATTCATCAAAACTGATGAGCAAACAGTTGCGTTGCTTGATTGCACTCAATGGGCTGCTTGTCATGCAAGCCTGTTGCCCTTTTAGGTGACCCAACCCAAAAACCCGAAATGACACCACAAGAATCTGAGCCAGTTTAATCTTCCGGATGCTCCCTTTTGGGTGAGCTGATTAAATATTGTTGTGTTGCTGTGGATGTTACTTTTTTTAAACAAAAGGTGCAAGCCATTGGGTAGTTCTTTTAACCAAGGACCTATTGATAAGTACGGGAATGTGCCAAGGGGACAGACTGTGGCTTGTGTCTCAGACCTTTAAGTGTTTCTCAAGAGCTAGAATATCAGTTTTGTCTTTTCGTAAGCCCTAACTTAATGGTTTTGAATGTGATATAATGGTGTCTGGAGAAGGAAAAGGGCAAGATTCTGAACTTTTAGATCTTTTTCTACTATTAGAAAGTAAATGCTGTGGTTCTGTTTTTTATTTTGTAAAGCTAGATATTTTGCTCAATCAGAAGTATTACATATGCATCTGGATCTGTTTTATCGTTAAATGCTGCAGGTTGGAAATGTACATCATTTTTGTCAACAATTTTTAAGCTTTGTTTACAACATAGATAACCAGCAGGAAGCCAATAGATTCTTTCCTCAATCCCTATAAGTGGACTAATTTTTTTGTTATTTTCATATTAATAAAATTAGAGTTGGGTGATACAGTTAATAGATACTGAGCAATGCTTCAATAGGTTGTTACGCTCCAGTGCTTATTTTACTGGTCTGTATGCGCCAATTTTAAAGGTGTAGGCATTTAGTTCTATCACTTCTGCTGAAGTTGCTACTGCCCCAGCCTGGGCAAGATGAGCAGGGCAAGGCAATCTTTTAGTATAACCTGTTATGATGCATTCGTAAAAAGTGCCAAATGTGAAGGAGCAAAAATACTCGAGTTGGCTATCATGGCCCCAATGGCAACAAGAGATTGTGTAAATAAATCACTTATTTTGCAGTGTCTTCTTTGGGCTTTTTTTTTTTATCTCGGTCACTCCAAATATGATGCTTCGGCAGTGGTTGCTATTCTTGCTGGAGAAGCGTTCAAGACCACCTCTGGAGAGTGGCACAGGCAAAGCGCTAAGACTTGGAAAAATTGCCACCAAGATCATCACCATTTTTAATTTGCATGGAACACTTGAGAAGGTAGAGAACTTTTTGTTCATCTGCCCTGGATTAAAGAAGTTCACTGAGGATGTCTTGACCATGGGCTCCTAAATCTGTAGCGGATGGTAGAAGCACTGCCTTGCCTTCTGTTTCCTCATTCCTGGGCCAGATTACCTTATTATGAGTTCACTACAGATTGCTACACCTCCTACATCCTGACCAGGTCTTTGCTGGCCCAGCTGTTCCTAGGACCAGATGCCATCAACATGTTTTCCATCACAGTCTTAGCCATGTCTACCATTATAGCTAAACTCCAGACTAACTTATGCACCTGGCTCAAGAAGGCTCTTTTTATGCTTCTTGGGTAGATGGAGGAAGAATGTACTTGTGTGTGAAAGTAAATGTGTATGTGCAGCTTGTTCCTCTTTTATAGTGGGATAGCCCTTGACATCTGTTGAGCTCCATACATTCATTGAGGCTCAGATGATGACAAATCAATGGATCAGAGTGAGCATGTTTTAGCATGGCTTTTAAGAAATACAAGCTGAGATTTGGAGCAGCGTCAGTAATGACACACATTACATCATTTTGTATAGAAATGTTTCGAAATACATGCTATTTGTAAGTTGTTTGCCGCCTCGATCCATATGGAGAGGCGGGATAGAAATAAATAATTAAATAAAAAAATAAATTTTGCATGTTGGAATGATTAAGCTAGACTGCTGGATGGAAAGCTAGGCCTAACTGTCCTGATTAAAGTGACACTATGTTTCTAGGGGGTAAAACTAAGTTATGACAACTCAAGTGACAAAGGGCATATATTTGTTTATTTAAAAAAATAAATAAAAAAAGCACCACGGAAATCAATGGGAAGTGTGATACTTGTTGGATTTCTCTTGTTCACTCATCTAGTGGCTTCTTAGAAGGGCAACCCATTCACTTTAATGGAAGCTAGAAGTCCATGTACCTTTCTGTATGTGGATCTACTGTTTTTTTGAAATAAGTGGAATACCTTTTACTCCAGAAGGACCTGAGTGAACATTGGAATACAAATTTTGTTCTGGATGAGAAAGATTTCCTATTAATTTGGTAGGACTACCATTGTCCACTTTGGTCAATGAACTCCAGTATTTCCATTTGGTAGCTTGGCAACTCTGGATCCTATGCTGGATCCTATGCTGGATTCTGTGGAACAAGATTCATCCCACCCTGTTGGGCTGACTCGAGAATTAATGAGCTGAGTTCTATAGACAGTGAGTGAATGTTTCAGTGACTCAGAAAAAAAACATTCATTGAAGTTGGATATTTCTTTGGGAGAATCACATGCAGCTGAGATTGGGTGCCACAGAAAAGTGCTATGAGTTCTCCATTAAAATTAGTCTTTGAATGATCTGTCTCATCTCTGTGATGAGTCAAATTCTCTCACATGTATGCACAATGTGTTAATTAAGTGGTGGTCAAAGATTCGTTTGAAGAGATGGCATATTTTTCTCTTAATACAATCACTGCACCACAGAATTTAATCTATATAGAATTTGATACTCTGTGAAGCATATTTCTATGGGTGGGATGTGGAAGGTCTTCCAGAAATTCCTATGGAGAGGAACCTTGCTTTTGTAGATTACTGAACAAAAGGAAAAAAATTTAACTACACTGAAATATATTAAACCATGAAATAGGCATTGCAAAGAACATTTTGATAATTCCCCCCTCCTAAAATGTCCACCTGTTTATTGCCAACTAGAAATAACATAGCTTATTGTTTGGTTCTTCTTCCTTAGCAAATATTTGTATTTTGGCAGGTGAGTCTAACATTGATCTACTTAGTTGTGCCATTATAAATTGTTGCATACGGATAGTTTATTGTGGACTACTCTGTTCGTATTCCTTTGTCAGCCATTGACGGAAAGCATAAAAATGAAGGATTTTTTTTTTAAAGCCTCTGAATGAAGATTAACAGCTTCAAAATGAAATCAGGATTTTCAGTGATATACATGGTAATTAAGATGTGGGACAGGGGGCAATTTCCATTTTTTCCCCTCTCCTGCACATTTTTAACAATTGTTATAAGATAATAAAGACTACAATGTTAATTTTATATTGTATAATGCCTCAACTCACAGACAGTTATTATGAGGATACTATGCCTGTGAATCTACACATTGTACAAACCAATAAATAAGCTGAATCAGTCATCGGGTTTTAATCTGGTAGAAAAGAAACAAATTTCTGAAAAGGAGAAAGCAGGAGATTAAAGGACGATGTCGTTCAATCAGTAGATGTGCAGCAAAAGATTAGTATTTGTTATTAATAATAATAATATTACACTGCTTTTTTAACATATTGGCCTCTGTCAGTTCAACGTGTCACTTCTTGCTTTGATCTCTTGCCTTTGAGTTGCTTTTTACGCTTCATTCAAATTAAAAACGTGTGTCTGATATGGTTTAATCATTGTGTTTCTATTATTACAAAACAAAAAAAACCAACTTCTAAATATTTCAAAGTGAGTTTGGATTATTTTTAATTGTTATTGTAAGGACCTTTTCGGGAAGGCAGTCCGGTTTCATAATTAATCCCAAATGTTCTTGAAATAAATAAATGCCCATGAATGACAGACTGAGGGAAATTATGTAAGCATATCTTGGCTCTTTGCAAATTCATGGAATGTTAGGAATGTATATCAACAAGAAATGACCCTCAAGAGGTTGAGAGAAGCTATTGACACCCCACAGTGAATGCATATCACACAAACTCCTAAATGCTAACCAACTTCTGTCTGTTCCAGCACAGTTGTTTCCATTTTTTGTTCTATTGTCTTGTCTTTAAACCACTCAACATAATTTTCTGAGCTGGCTACCTTTATGTGATGGCAGAATTTGTGGGGAAATGTGTAGTAAACCTCAACACAATTCTGCACAATGTTGGTGGGGAACAGCTCTCAGAGAAGTGGGGAAAGGCACAGAGTCTCTTTGGGGGAAAAAATAAAAATAAAAAGTAATTAGAGCAATAACAGTCACACTCTACAGTAATTGTGGAATAATTATTCCCATTTTAAATCATCGGTCTTTAATTGCTTTCACCCGCATTTCCAAGATCAATATGCTTACATAGAAGGAAAGCGCTGTATTTCTTGCAAGATGATGACCTTCTAATGCAGTGACCTTTTCCATAAGGATGAGCTCCATAAACCCTATGTAACCCCATCACCATTTGCATACAAAAGGCCTGAGGTCCAATCCCTACATCTCCAGATCCAGCTTGGAAAGACCCTTGTCTGAATTCAGCATAAACAAATTGGACAAATCAATCTATTTCTAATCTGTGCCACCCTTTACTCTGTCTTTCCTATTTCTACAGTTGTTTGATGATTTTTTTTAAAAACCCTCATCCAAGTAAATAAACCCTCCTCCATTTAGTGCCTTAAATAGAGGCATTTTCTGACCCCAATGAGAATTCTAAAATTAAAAAAAAAATGTCCACAGAACTGTTTGTGGGTCTGAAATCAAAGGTACTCAAGAATACACAAATACAGAGAGCAGAAACCCATGTCCGTATAAGATGGAGAGTATGTTTTAACTTGCTGCTTGCTTCCTCACTGTTTGAGGGAGAAAAGGCAAACAACACAAATGTAAATTATTGGGACAATTTTTGTCTAAGTTTTTTTATTTTTTTCTGTACCCAAAAAAATTATATGGTAGGTCGCTGAAACTCTGGGACATTTTATTTACCATTCTTCATGTGAAATGCCTGCTTTATAGATCTCATTTTGTATGAATTATGCAACAAAATAGGATTTCAGAGTCATGAAGTGTCCCACCTACCTGGATGAAGATTAAATGTACAAAAATACGCATTTAGATGCAAATTTAATAGCAGTTTTAAATGCAGTTGCATATATTTTGGTACATATTTTCTTTGGGAGCAGAAAACTGTCAGAACATTTATGGGAAATCTTGAGGATACCTTGAGTTCCAGTCAACAAATTAGTCTGGCTGATATGGATTAGATCAACTTGTTTTGTAATTGGCAAAGATAGAATTCTACAGTTCACTCCTCGGTGGACTCTGCCGAGCTCTACGGACCAATGATTTGACAGGACTAAGGTAGCTTCTGTTGTTCCTATGAGAGTTTTTAAGAAATATTTTCACCCGTTCTGGTTCAGATGGACTTTTTTTGCTCTGCATCACTTTGGAAGGACACTGACAGGTGAAGAACATGGTCTACCCACCAGCCTTACGATGGCTGTGCTTTGATATTTCTGGTCTCTGTTTCGTTATCTCCTAAGATACTCGTATGTCACCCTGTCTCTAGAGGATCCAATCTGACAATCAATTTCTCCTCATAATGCAAGCATATATCATAGAAATGTGGGACTCCTCGGCAGCATATCCTTTTGTTCACAGCTTGAGCCCCTTCAGATAATAACTTTAAAATTATAACAGAGGCAATATGATTGTCTGGCATTTAAAACACCAAGCGAAAGCAGTTTCTGTTTTATGTGCAGCCTTAAATATGCAGTCTTCTAGTGGAGAACCAGGTGAGTCCCTTGGCAAAGTAATTGCCCTCTCTTCTAACATACCCTAGACCAGCTGAGCTTCATCGTTGCAGTGGGTCTTGATCTGGTGAGCTTTGAAATGGAGGTTCATCTGTGGTGACAGCATCCAGCTTCTGGGAAGTTATGGGAACATTTTGGCACTAATAGGTCACAACAGGTCAGGTGGTATCACTCACCTGCCCATCCTCAATACAAAGACTGCTTCCCCTAATCCTCAGGTCAGAAAATGGTTCTGCCAGCATCTCTTGAACAAAGCCTTCTGTATCTCAATATTATCCGGACACATGGGACTGGAAGTCTCCATCATCCCCGGCCAGACTGGCCAATGAGCAAGGATCTGCAAACAACCTCATGAGAGAACTTTCCCTATGATATTTTACCCTGGGATAAAATCAGTGGGGAAAATCATAAAGACGTCACAGCACAAGAAAATTGAGGGTAGAATGAACATTGGCTATACTAGGTGGGGATGCTGGGTCTTGCAGGTTCACACATCATGATTGAGAGCAGGATGCTTTGGATGGAGGAAGCCACCTTGTGGTGCTTAGTCTGCCAACTGTTTCATCTAGTGCAGTTTTGTAAGCTATTGTCAACTAGCAACAAACCCTCTTATTAGGCATTGCCCCATCCATAAGCCTTTAAATAGTCTTGTCAAAAAATGAACATGGATTGGGACCACACCCATATGAAGTTTGTGCTTGTTCACCTAGCACAAGAATCTTCCCAAAAAAATTCCCTCTCCCTTCCCAACTATGGACTTGTCTGAGAATTAGTACTAGAATTTCTGTCTTCTGTGTGACCATGGAAGAATGACCGTAGTTCACTAGATAGCTTTTCTTCTACTTTGCATTTTGGCTTCTTGGAAGACATTTCACAATGCAGTCTGGGTGGCTTCACTCATACCTTCCTTGGCAGGGAGAGCTTAACAGAATGGAAGACTGTTTCCCTGGAACTGGTGCTGTGTTCAGTGGGCAGTGGTGTCTTCTGTATCAGTGAGAGCAGTGAATCTACTTCAGGTATGAATCTGTACTTTAAGGGAGCTATCCAAGGTGCTGAACTCTATCTTCAAAATAGTGTAGCTCTTTCAAAGTTCAGAGTAAAATCTAGAGTGATTTTACCATCCTGCTGATAGGGGAGCCACCACATACCGTTGGCTATTGAAAAATCTGTCTTCAGATTTCTTGAAAGTTGTCTTACCCTACAGAAGAGTCTGCTTCCCCTTTCTCTTAGAAACTATTTTGAATTTCTTATCATATTGTTTGGAGATAAACTTATCACTGTGAAATAGCCAAGAGTGTTTTTATGTGTGTGTGTTTGTGTGTCTTTCTTCCTCTTTCCTTCTCTTCCTCTTCCTCCTCACCCTCCAGATCTCTTTATCCCTCCCTAGATGCCTATGTTTTCTGATCTAAAAAAAAAAAATCAGCATGGGAGGAATTACTTGGAATTAATTGAACCGTAGGAAGCTGGAGAGGTTGGAGACAGCTGTAGAGATTTTTGAACAATTGAAGGCTGGACATGTGCAGTCTTCAGCCAGCTAGTAAGTAAGATAATCATAGGAACCCAGGAACTCACCTACAAGAATTTCACCAGAATTTTTTCACCTTTGAAAAGGTTATCAGAACCAGTTTGTTTTGCATGGAATTGAATGCATGAAGATGGTTAGAAATAAGGAAAAATATCTCACAAGTGAAAGCAAAAAATCGGCGTGGACCGACATCTTTCTTAGATCTCTAATAGGTTACAAAGGGTGCAGGTTTTCAAATTCACCTGAATTCTCCTTCAGGTTTAGATAGTATTAAATCTGAGGGATGAGTTTTAGAAAGTTCAAAATTCTAGCTAGATTTTCAGGCCATGGTTTCTGTAGAAACACTGACTTGCAAGATGGAGATTTGAAGGTTCAGTCAAGTAGTAAATTGTTAAGCTATCAGTTTATGATTTCTCTCTGTATACGAAACCCAGTGCAACTCAAGAGAGCTATCAAAAGGTTGATTCCAAATCTCTGAAATGATCAGCCATTTTCAGAGTGAAAAATTTACTCTAGAATAGGGAGGGAATACTACTCTAGACTGTGGAGTTAAATGCAGATGTATTATTTCTGGACCCATGGAGGAAACGAATGCTAAAAAGAGATAACCAAAACCAAAGCAAACACAATAAAAGTAAACAAGGAAATGGAAGATGTAGTGTTTTATAGAATTTCCATGTGCAGGCACTCTGTTTCCCCTGGTATTATGGCATTTCCAAAGCAGAGCAAGGGAGCACAGGTAAGGGAAAAGATAAATAGAAATATAAATCTGTAAATGTTAATTTCACTCACTTTTTCATCTTCTCAGTCTTAGATTCTTTCATTCTCCTTCTGCATCAGTTTATGATTTTTTTAGAAGTCCCGTTAAAGCTGTATATACCTTTTCCTATCTTTTTACGATAAACATTTTGGTGCAGTTTCCCCTAATATATGCATTTACCCAACTGTTTCACCCTATCATGTTTGTCTATATTATTTTCACAAAGATGCACATTTTTGTTGACTTTCTGCCACTATGAACATTTTTGAATACATGTGCATCCATCTTGGATCCTATCCCAGGAGAAAGGCAGGCTATAAATTCAACAAACAAACAATCTTTGGGGAAGTAGAGCACAAACATCAAAGTATCAAGCAAATTCACCTTAAAGTGCAAACTGAAAGCAAATTCACCTTAAAGCAAATTCACTTTAAAGTGCAAACTGAATCAATTTCTTCCCTAACCCAAAGAGAGACATAATATTTGAGAGAGTAAGGTATACTTTAAGAATTTCTTAAAACTGTTCTAAAACTAAAATACACTTCGGATAAAATTGTTTTCAACCCGTCTTTCTTTTCAGGAATGTGCACAGGACTTTTCAACAAAAACTGTTTTCAAGTTAGTGCATGGTATTTAAAACAAAAGTTCTGCGATATTTCAGAATACAACGGCAAAACAAGGGCGGGGGGGAACAGAATGAGAAGATGCTATAAATTCATTTGATGTCAAGTACGCCACATTTTCTTAGCTTCTCTTCCCTCTCCCAAATCTTTCAAACTGGGGTTAGAGTACCCAGCTACATTTCAGGATTGTGGTAAGCACAACTGGAATAATGCACATGAGGCATTTAGAGTTTTCAGAAATAGGGCTGTATAAATATGAGGTAATTAGTATTAGGGTTGGAAAAAATATTCAAAACTCTCCTTAAAAAGTTAAAAAAAAGCTTGAAAAGTCCAGCTCTCAAGTATCGAGGAACCCTGACCAACATGAATCTTCAAGAATGGGGATTTATTCGGTGCAAAATTCACACCGTGTTGTTTTCTATAGGAAACAGCATGTTCTAGACAGGTAATATTTCCACATAGAAGAGAAAATGATGTTCAGGTGCAAAAAATCATGCTTCCTGGTCAGAGAATGCTGTTTGCTGTGCAAAAATTACTACATGCAAATTTTGCACAAAATAAATTTGAAATTACAAATAGCCTTGGAAACTGTGCCAGTTTCAAAGCCTTTCTTGCAACCAGAAGGAAATTGCTGAAATTAATAAAAAAAAAATCATTTAAGGAGAATGTTATCAAAGGATAGTTTCCCAGGTTAATACTTAAGATGATATTTGCTTAGAGGTAGAACTCTGGAGTCACCTGCATAGGAAAGCTCTTCAACCTATTATGCTACCGCTTATGATTCTACACATATTTTTCATTCCTAATCTTCCCCTGTGAACTTTCAGAGTAAGATACAATCTATTTTGTGTGTTAGCATTACAGTTGCAGCTGCCATTTCACCCTAATTGCCTGGAGAGCTTTCCACTTGTGCTGGTTGCGGATGACTCACAATGTCAGTGGTAAGCCTGCACTTTATCAATTAATTGATATTAAAAAGCTCTGGCAAATAACCTGCCAACAGTATTTCAAAGGACGAGGGCTCCACACGTGCCCTGACACTGCATTAATAGCAGCAGTCTATCTTTAGAGGCCATGCATTAGTTGCCGGTGTCCAGAGAGACGGCGGATCAATTCTTGTTCGACTCATCCATCTGTTCAGAAGTGGCGCTGTTAAACCAGGATGCTAACACATCCTTTTAGGCTATTTTCCATTGGGAGGGAGTACACAGAGCAGCTGAATAAATCTGCCTTTTCCATCCCAGTTCTACTTGGAGGAATGCATGCATTGTTAGCTGCGCTGAGAGTCATCCTGAAAGGTGTGAGAGAAATGCTTTAGTGAATATGAATCTCCTGCGTGCATGTATGTATCTAGGGAAATTTGGGACAGGACATCATAAATGATCTTCCTTGTTTTGTGAAGACAGATTTTATACTAAGCAGAGCCACTTTTAGTTTTTAAAAAACTAGAAGACCCTCCAAGCATGACTTTGTAAATTTTAAGAGCTATAAGCTAGAATGATCCACAAACACAGATATGATCATTCACCTGAGCTACTGAAGATCTGAAAATCTATTGGGCCATTTTGTTTTATTTTATTTTGGACATAAAGTATTTTCAGTTGTAGTAGTCATTAAACAATCGGGAGTCAAAATCTTTGTCGATCTATTGGACATTATCCACTGGTTTGTCGGTACCTTCCAGGCTATTTTCTGCCCATGCCTTCTCCAGGTTGTATAGTACATGGATTCTCCGGGTGGTCATTTTAATAAAGTGAGACTTTCCATATATTTCACAAATCCTATCATTTTTTAGGATTGTGGTCTGGTCAGTGGCAGCCACTGAACATCAACGGAGCACTGAATTCACTCCAGGATTCAATCTGAGCTTTAAAAGAGCTATCCAAAGTGCTGAACATTTGCAAGCTATCAAAGAGCTATTGAAAGGTTCAGATTAAAACTCAAAGCAGATCCATTGCCCCATTGACACAGAAGCCCGCAGGCACCGCTGGATCTAGGAAATCATGTGGTTCCTTAACAGACTTATTAGGGATTCCTCAGCAAGAAGTCTGGTAAGGTGAAATACTGGGTGTTTCTAGGACTTACATACTGAAGCCCAAAAGACATACCACATGAACTGAGGAACACTTTGTAGGGTCAGTTGCAACACGGTATAACTTTCAAGGCAAATATAAAAAAGTTCCTGGAGAAACTGATGGAGAAAAATGTTATTTGGAACATAAAAATCTGAAAACCACAGGGTTTATTAATCTAATATATAAAAGTCAAAGTTTGTTTGTCTGTGTCAAGTGAAGACCTCATATGATTGGCTGCCTAAGAATACTCTATGGAATCCTAGGGTTTTCAGTTTAGGGAGGGGCCTTTAGATTTCTCAGCCAGAGAGCTCTTGGGCCTCAGTCAACTGTGTCTGTCTGGACTAGGCTGGTTGCTATGGAGATGAGGCCTAGTAGCAAAGAGGAGGGCAGTGTATTCCCTCAGGAACCCAACCCCTGTATGTTAATAACTCTGAATACAAATTGGATTAGGGAATATAGGGAAAAGTTACAGGTACTGGACAAGACAATTTGGGGAATTACAGATATGGGATCTCAAATCTTTCTCATAAGTATTACCTATAAGAAAATAAAATCCTGGACAACGCCAGGTATATACCCTAGTAGAGTCATAGAATTAGAAGGGACTGCAAGGACCATCTAGTCTAACCTTTGCCATGCAGCAATACACAACTAAAGCTCTCTTGAATTATTCCCACCCAACTTTTGTTTAAAGATCTCCAAAGAAGGAGACTTTTTCACCCTCTTTGATGGCCTATTTCACTGTTGAAAAGCACCTATGTAAAGAAATTCTTTCTAATGTTTAGATAGAACATGTTTATTTATTTGTTTGCTTGTAATTTCAGTCCATTAGTTTGTGGTGTAGTCTATGGGCAGCATAAAGCAAGCTTGCTCTATCTTCTGCATAACATCCCTTCAGATATTTGAAACTGGAGATGTGTCATTTCTCAGTCTTCTCTCCTCCAGCTCTCTAAGTCGTCATTGCACAAAACAACTGATGTTCATCTTTCCTCAAAGATGTGTGTGTGTGTGGTTAAAGTGTTTATTTGTTGGCCAACCCAAAGTGGATTGTTCCCACTTCTTCATCTTTTCCCTTGATAGTTTTCTAACTAGCAGGCACACTGCTGATCCAAGAGTTTACTTGACCCGATCATTCAGTTGCTTTAGGCCTCCCTGATGCATGGCAGAGCTGTGCTGAGACAGGGTGGCCTGCCTCCAAACAAGTGCACTTCATTTGTCTGAAATAGGTCCTAGTAATTGAGAGTTATTAACTTGTGGTGAAGGTCAAATGATATTTGAAAATCTGCAAAATTGAGCCATTTTCTGAATGCTTTTTAGTAACAGTCAGCTGTCTAGTCTTGGCTGGCTGTTTGTCTCAAGGTCTTTAAGTACAATGGATTGTTTGATAACAGTAAGTTGCTTATCCCTATTTCCACCATTGAAGAGATCTAGGGAGTAGGCTAATGAGATGTTTGGCATCTCAGCTATAGCCATCACTAAGCAACAGTCTGTTTTCTCTGGCTGTATCAGTAGAGGGCCAGTTTTATTATCCAGACTGCAGACCAGAACTGGAAGCAAATCTGTCCAGTGCAAGGAAAACTGGCCAGCCTATGGATGGTCATCTCCCCATAACCAGGAATGATGTTTTTCAACATATATGGTTTGAACTTTTTGACATATTGGACTGTTGAGGGGTGCAAAATTCCCTACTCAGTATCAGATTTGAGATCTAGCTGCTAAATCTGTTTTGCATCAGCTCACTGGCTAACACTCACAAGTAAAGCCAGCCCTGTTTAGAATTTCAATAGACACCTGCAATCTGGGGAACAAGGGGTGACCGGATACTGTCCCTATTAAAGTGGATACACTCAGTGTGCATTTAAATTACAGAAAGGGAACATAAGGAGGCAATTTGCAGGTGGAAGGAAGCAAGACTCATTCTGATGGCTGGGTGTGTGTAATGCATCGTTTCTTCTTCTGAGCTCTGAAGTAGGTCAGTGCTGAACATGCAAAATGAGCAGGAGCTAAGCTTTATCTGTTTTGTAGCCCAGCAGGCTCTAGGTTTACTGATTTTTTCCCCTAAAATTCGAAGGAGCTGGGGCTGGGAAGTACAGCTCTTCTTAAGAAACTACACACAAATGAGAGAAAGGAGAAGAGAGATAGATGAGAATTTCATTTCAGTCAGATTTTGATGAGGATTTCCACCAAGTTCAAAAATGGCTACATATTCAAGGGAAAGAACCTGAGGTTTCCAACCTGACAGATTGTCATTGATATGTGGAAACATATCATAAGCATCTGGTTGGTCACTGTGGGAAGAAGGACACTGAGCTAGCTAGCACTTAGATCTGATCTAGCAAGGCTCTCCTTAGGCTTTCAGAAATAAACACTGTTAAGAATGGAATCCCTATTTAGAATTAAACCATCACCAAGGGCAAAACCATATGTGACAACTACATACCTGAACATTTAAAAAGGGCAGGTAGGTCAGAAGATACGGAACTCTCTTATGACCATAAGATTCCTGTAACAGATGCTTATTCGGCAGCTTTTCCTTCTGACATCCAACACAACCAGGCAGGGTTTACAAGGACTACAAGGGCAAAGAAGCAGTTGCAATTTCTGGCTTTTGTTTCAGAGTGTGGTCTCAAACCCTAAGTCTGCTGGCTTTTCCAGACCCCAAGCTCATAGTGGAAATGGACTGCAATGGTGGCCTTTAACAGGTTGAACAGAGTAGTAGCAGGTCAAATCATATCTAAGAATGTTCTTTCAAGTCAATAGAGCTAAATTTGGCTTAGGCAGGGCAGAACTCATCAGGACCTTGAACACATCACTGTGAGCTAGGTGGGTACAGCGTTCTCATGCATGAAAGAGGAGCTGATGTTTTGGCAAAGTACATGTGTTCTTATGAGGTTTGACTTAGACAAAACACAAGCGGTCAAGTCCTTGGGCAGATCACTGTGAGATGGGTACCTAGAGAGCTTTCACTCCCAGAAAAGGAGCTGTTGTATCAGCAAAGCACACAGCCCTTTTGATAAGTGACCCCTTCTCAAGACCATCTGTACCCTTAAAGGGCCCAGTGGCTGATTTTGCAGAAATTGATTTCAACAGCTAGGGGTGGTGGTGATGGATGTGAGTTTTTAGAAATGAGTCTACTGAGTCTGAGAGGCCTGGTAAAGCAACATACTTTGGCCTGGAAGGGTTCAGAGTACAGACTGTCATCATCTGTGCTGACCTCTTGGTTTGAGTAGAAAACAAGAAAAATGATGCCCCCCCCCAAAAAAAGTTGATGATCTAAAAGTTGTCAAGGAAGCCATTACCTAGGTCCTCTACAAAATGTCCATTCTACTTGTTTTCTCAAATTCTCGCTCAAAGTAGATTGCCTTTGATGCTTTTATCCATAATTTGTTGACATCTGTTAAGAAGCCAAGGATAAACTAAACATGACAGGGAAAAGCTAGAAGAGTCTTGGATCAGAAGATACAACGATTACAGGAGGGGCTGAGCCATCAACCACCTGACATCATCCGGTCCAGAATTCCTTCCACTGGTTCCTGTACCAGGAGCCACCTTCATTCTTTCTTGGACTTCCTCAACCATAGAAAGTCCAAGCAGAGCAAAGCACCAGCTTTGTTCTTTCTCAACCATCCTGATGCAGACAAAGCAATCGAAGGGTGAAGCAGAGTCATCAAACTCCTCTAGAAGACTGTGTGGGGAAGATGAAGGCAAATTCTGCAAAGTGAACTGTGGCCTCGAGGAGGATTCCTTAAAATTATGGCTCTCCCACCTTCTTGCATTTTAAAGGGCTTCTCTTCAACTTCTGTGCTAGGAGCACCAATGTATTTCTGGTTGCAAAATGGGCCATAGCATGTATATTGGAAAATTTTTCATTTATTCTTTTTCCGGTTTTGATTTCTGTTATCCACCTCTAGTTCTGATTATCTTTATTTTCAGCCATTTTTTAGCCATTTTTAGCCATTTTTTTAAAAAAAAGGTTTTTTGGGGGTACTGCAGTTTGGCGTAAGGCCAAACTTCTGTGTTTGGAGACAGATTATGAGCAGTTTGAGCAAACTGGGGGTGATTTTTCACCTGAAGAAATACAGTGTTTGGGCATCTGGGACACTTGGTCAGTCTTGGGAGATTTAGGGGGCTGCAACAAGGACCTAAGACCATATGCAACCTTCAAGCTACCTTATGCTCCCTTGTGGTCTATAGATTCTGCATCAATGGTATAGTAGCTACACTGTTCTGCTAGTACTGAGGATCCATGTTGTAATACCTGCTTATCCATGAATTGCTTGAGTGGTCTTAGGGTCATTCCACACTAAATAACTATTACATTATTGTTCCACTTTCACTGCCATTGTTCTGTTCTGTAGAATCATGGAATTTGCAGTTTAGGGAGGGATATTTAGAATTCTCAGTCAGACAGCTCCAGTACCTCCCAAGACTACAAACCCCAAGATTCCATAGGAGGCAGCCATGGTAGTTAAAGTGGAATTATAGTGCAATAGTTGTATAGTGCAGAAAGGCCCTTAGTCTGGTCCCTATCACTTGGCATCACCTATCTTACAGAATAGTTATGCAGATAAAATCCATGGTGGGAGTATGGGAATTCATGTACACTGACTCGAGGTCTTTCAAATAAAAACAGTCTATAAATAGAATCTGAAATAAGTAAATCATTCTCTGAATTAAGGCTGAGTTTGTTGTAGTTCCAGTTTTAAAGGTGTCCCTCAGTGTTTTGGATAGATAGATTAGTCGGAGAAGGAATAAGCAAACTGCATGCCCAGTTTGGTATCTCAACACACTGGGCTGGCTTGTGCCAAATGTTGGCTTTTTTGAAAAGCTATTGCTCTTGGCAGAAGGCAAGCTTCATAACCTAAGAAGGACATGGTTGGAGTGGCATTTTCATGCCCCATGTGCTCATTGTGTGTGTGTCACTGATGCAAACATTATCTATAATTACATTTTGAAGAGACTGAAAATTGCAGCCCTTTGTTGCACAAAATTGCTGCTAAAGAATAGAATGTATATCCCTTCCACCCTTATTAAAAAGACTTCAAAGAGTAAGAATATAAGGCCCCAAAAGAATGGCCCTCAGCTAGACAAAACTAAGCCCAGCCACCTATCTGGAGAAGATATGCAAGGAAACAAATATTTTCAAATACGTTCAGCTTTCTGTGAAGAGTACAAATTACAATGCTAACGACGGCACTCCATTCTTTAAACTGACAATGGTGGCAATGTGAACTCATCTTCTAATGGCTAAATGGAAGTGGTAGGGTCCTCGGGGCAGAGACTTCTCTTTTGCTTAAGTTACTTCTTGGAGCACAGTGCTCATGGATGGCATACATACCTACATAATAATGATCTCCATGAGATTTGAGCAACCCAGCTGGCTGAAGGATTGGTGCCAATATCTTTAGTGATGCCAGTTGTACTGATTCTTTCTGAATACCCAGAGCTGGCACATGTGTACTGCTAATGCATGCACTATCTCATAGAATAAGTTTTCCTCCTCTGGTAACAAGTCTGACAACTGTGGTAGAATATGCTGAGCTTAGAAAATCAGAAAATGGGGGAAGATTTATGCGACCTGCCAGGTGCATGAAAAGCTTACTCAAGCAGGGTTTTGCAGAGTCTGGTTTCTTACTGAAAGGATTCTTAACCCATGTTCGGGTTTCTGATGCGCTCTGCTTGCATGCCAATGCAGATTGTTTTGGGTGTTTGATTTTTTTTTAAGTGAGAGCTTGCTAGGCCTGTGAATGTTGTGATTGAAGGGCCGAAGAACCCTTTAAAAATAAGACAGCAAATCACATGGAACTGAACACGGGCAAGCGATTGACACATGCCCCACCACTTATATATATTTGTCCTTAAACTGTTTGCATTTTCTGTGATTTACGAAAAGCCACCAAGAAGCAAAACTCTGTGGCAGCAACTCTGAGTGGGAGAGCTGTCGTATTTTGAGATGTTTGTCATGTAGCTTCTGAAGTCACATGCCATCTTTTCACACGGCTCTTGCACATTCCTCGAAGTGGGTGGTGCTGATGTAGTGCCACTCCACATGATCTAGGGCTGGTATACAGAAGAGGCCATAAATACATGGTTATATAATCAGAAGCCTCCGAGTGATTGTAGCAGCTCTAGATTTGGACAGCCAGTACAGGCACCTGCAGATTTTTCAACTTTCTCTCACAAAATTTAAACTTTATATCTCTCCTGGGGATATGCATCTGTATGAAAAATGCATGTATTTGTCAGTGGGAAAATGGATTCAAAAATGTGTTGATCTGAAAAAATGTGCATCAAAATGTGTTCCTTTTTGAAGGGGAAGTGCACAAAAATACATAAACACTTCTCACAAAGAAAAATTCACAATCCTATATGGACCAAGCTTGAATTTGAATTTAGCTCATTCAGCCAATACCAGCAAAGACAAAGTCACCATATTAAAAAGATGTAATTAAACTTGTATTATTTCACAGACAGTAAACCTTGAGTAATTGACAGAAACTTCCAACCTCCTTTAAGCTTTTGGCAAGTGAAACTAGACATCTCTGGCTTTCATTGAGAAATTCACAAGCCTTTGATATTAGCTATAATAAGGCAAACATGTAGAAATACAGATCCATGTGTTGAATCCAGAATTAGTTCTTTTGAGAATAGACCAATTGGAATCAATCTCAACTGGGTTTCTCAGAACTTGGGAAACACATTTTTGACTATTTTCAAATATTCTTCAAATATTTCTCCCATTCTTGTGCTACAACACAACAACTTCTAGGGGACTGCAATTTCCCATTCTTAGGCCATTTCTGCATAACATCACTGTCCTGCGATGCGGATGCTTTGCTGCCAATGGTGAGTCATGCTTTCACATGATGTTGTGTCAGTCCCACTGCCAATATGTCCTCCCTCATCACAATCTAGGCACTTCCTTTCCCAGTGCAGCACAGGAAGTGGCTGGCTGCATTGTGGAAAGAAGGTGTATGTCACTCTCACTACCCTTCCGTAGGCAGGCAGCCAGGTGCAGAGGGGAGCATTTGCGTCGTGGTCCCATCCCGGCAGTGGCACTGCTGGGATTGCGATGGGACAATGATGGAGATGGGTAAGGAAAGAAAATGGCCTTAGGCTAGATTGAAATATTATCTGAGTTGATATAGATCAGCTTTATATCAGCTAAATCTGATGTTTGTCCCAACTAGAGTAGACCCACTAAAATGGATGGGACTCGTTAATCACCATTCACAGGCTTCTGCCACTTATCTGGCAGGTTAGGGACTGCTGCATTGTCAGAAAAGGGAACTGGTTGAAAAGAGGAACCCATGCATTGTAGTCTAGGGAGCATGAAGGACGTATGGAGGCTCACTGGGGACTGACCGCGTGTAAGCTGCTTGCAAAGGCTCTCAACCAGCTTAGCACCCTTTTTCCCCCTCTCAGCGCACTTTGCAAGCAATGTGTGTGTACGAAGGGTTCTAAGTGTGTCTCCATGGGTAAGAAGAACTGATGAAAGAAGAGACTTCCCTCCAAATTAATGGAACTTGTCCTTAATTTGGAAGCATCAAAGAGTGAGTCATCAGTTAACAGGACATCAAAAGGCAACCATTGGTTTAAGTAGGTCTCGTCTATATGGAATAAGCACTGAGTTTAGTTCTCAGTGAAACTGCAACAAGCTGCATGTTTGTTAGTTTTGTTTGTACAGCAGCCTATCCAAACCAAAGGTGCGTACTCACAAAAGCAGCAGACATACACTTGCTGAGTTGCTTCCCTGTTAGTATATGACACCATGTAAAATGCATCCTGTATGTACAAAGATATTGGACTGTTTTACTCATGCCAGAGGTGTTACCTGTGACAATATGGCTGTTTTGGGGGGTTTTTCCCCTGTACTCAGGAAGCTGAACCCAGCTCCTCAGGTTATGTTCTGAAATGCTAATAGTTCCTGATACACCATTTATTGTGTTTGGAGGCTGCTGAGATACCCGCACAAGCATTTCCTTGTGATTTCCTGATCTTTGCATCTCTGCCCAGCTGTTTGTTATTCAGTTCAGCCATCAGCATCCGAGTCTCAATGGACCATGTAATATGCAGCTGTAGCCAGATGTAACGCTTCCACTTTCGAAGTGTTTCTTTTAGAAGCACAGAGTGGCAGGCTAAAGACAACCACGGTAACTGAGTTGTTTGTGCTAATTTTGACTCTAGAGCTGTGCTTGATTCTGTTTGGCAAATTTATTCTATGGCCAACCCGCAAAATATTCCCCTCATCTCTAGCAACACTAGAAATGTTGACATTAAATACACCAGCATAGGCCTGCACCAATACAGTTACACTGTCAATTCAAATAGTGGGATGATTTCAATCTACATAAGCAAATATATTTTGAGCATAATGCTCAGATGAGAGAGACACGCATGTACACATGTGCAAGCAGCAGTTAACAATATTCTGTGAAGATGAAAAGCATAGTTATGCGGTGGTACCACCATCACCATCTCTCTTTAAGGTTCTTGTAGAAGCTGGTGACACAGTACATCTGGAAACCACTATAGGCTCACACGTGGGTGGCCCATCTGTGAGAAAGGGACACATGAGGATAAAAAAGACAAGCTGTTGCATGCATCTGCCTGCTTGTCTTCTAACCTGAGAGAATATGCAGAGCAGAGGTTGGAGGTAAATCCTTCCAAACAAGTTACTTATAATTCATTTTTGTGATACTTAAGTTGCATTCTGATTAACACATCACAAAAGATAGCTTCGAGAGCCTGTGTAGTACATTTGTTTGACTGTTGGACTATGACTCTGGAGACCAGAGTTTGATTCCCTGTTCAGTCATGGAAACCCACTGAGTGATCTCAGGCACATCATATGCACTAAACCAAAACACCTCATGATGGTTCACCTTAGGGTTGCCAAGTTGGTAACGACTTGAAGGCACACAAAAACAAAGATAAGTTCACTTCTTTCTGTAGTGCAACTGTAAGTTTTAGTTACTTTTCTAGCTACCAGATGAAATGGTTGGCAAATTGTGGTCTGCAGACAGAATCATCAAAACAGAATTTTGTCCTGGAATACCCCCAAATGCCTTCTAAGGGGCATTGGGTGGCAATTTTGCCACAGACCTAAAATGGTCCCCACTGGGGAAAAATGGGGTGAAAATGTCCCCATGTCCTCTAGAGGGCATTGGGAGCAAAGTGAATGCATAATAATGTGTGTATAGTTGGAGTGTGGCCATCTAAGATCTTCTAATGGGCCCCCTAACCACCTGACAGTTGCCCACATCTGGTTCAGAGTCTTCATCTAAAAGGCCTATGCTGCCATTCAAGAGAATTTTATTGCTTATTCATTCAGTTTGTACCCTATCTTTGTCTTGGCATGGGACCCAAGGGGGTTTTACAGGACAGATCAAAATCAAAATACAAACAAAACCTAATAACTAAAATGTTTCAAAAACCTTGAGCAAGCACTCCTCTTAGAACCACTAATTAAAGACAGCTGAAAGCACACTGAAATCATAATTTAGAAGACAGAATATGGTGCACATCGTTAGATGACCCTTCTGCTCAACCAATTAAAAATCAAAGACCTTAACTTCTGTCTTTGTCTGCCAGCAAAAAGAGAGCAGAGAAGGGGCCAATTGAGCATCTCAAGGGTGGGAGCTCCACAGCCTGGGAGCAGCCACTGAGAAGATGAGCTGCATTGTTCTTACCAAACGTGCCTGTGACTGTGATGGGATTGAGGGACAGCTCTCCTCCTGAAATCTTAAAACTGTGGCAGGCTCACATAGCGTGATACAGTCTTCCAACTGTCTGGACCCAAGCCAAATATGGCCTTATTGATCACTACCACCACTTTGAGTTGGAATGACTCACCGTCATAACTAAAAGGTTCTTAGAATGAGCACAGTTTATTCTCTATTTGTTTGAGGAGTCAAGTTGTATGCTGGGTCAGGGATGAATAAGTGTTTCAAGTTTGCTTTTGCTCTGTGCACAGGAAAATGTCTATGTATTTTCATTCTCATTTCTCTTAATATATCCATTTTGTATTCACTTTTCTGTATATTGGAAAGAGTGTTTTTTCCCTAACATAAAGTGCTTTTCTGTGCACTTTCTTGTGATAAACATAATCTATGTAGACCTTTCTCCAACTCTGGTATTTTTTTTTTTAAAATGTGCATTGCATCTCTGGTTCAGAAAAAGGTGTAAATGCTGGTGCATAATTGTATTCTGGTTTATGTTTGGGATGTTTTGAAGGTGCAGATTTGGTAGGTTTGCATCAAAATGTGAACTGAACAAATTTAGCTCTCATCTCTATATGTACTCAGTAAGTCATCCTGAGATCATTCTTGAAAATCATTGTAGAGGAAGATGCTTCAGAACAAGTCACTCTTTTGAGTCCATTTATCTCTGTAATGATTGCAGTGGCTGGCAGTGGTTTTCCAGAGTCTCAGACAGGAGCTTTTCCCAACTTTTCCTGGAGCTTCTGGCCAAAATCATGGCATTCTGGCTGGTGGAACATATATCTCTACCACTATACTTATACTGCTGATGTAGGGGTCAATGGCTATTTCTTCTTTTCCAGAGGTCCATACATGCTACACAGCTATAGCACTATGATTTCACCTTAACGTCCGTGGTTCCATCCCTTAACACCCATAATGTTTAGCAGAAAATGTACTGTGCTACTTTCCTTTATTTGCTCTTGTATTTGTACAGTCCACCAAGCAGGAGAGCTGCAATTTTTGCATAAGATAGTTGAGTGTTGGCATGTTTCTGGGTGTTGTTTTCCCCCTCCTCAGAAGGAAAAGTGTTACACAAAAGGTTTGGGGAGGTGCTGCTGTGGCAACAAATTATATAAGAGAAATGCAAGTTTTTGGAATCGACACCATTAACTCCGAGCCTTAACCATTGCAAAGTCAACAGTTTTCCGATTGGCCGGCACCAAACAACTCTTTTAGAGGGGAAGAGAAATACTTAATGGGCTGTTTAATTGGGTGGCAAAAATTGTTTACAGTCAGCAGTCCCAAGGTTTGTCATTTTAATAATGGTTAAATTCACTCTTTACTTCTCTCTCTGCTTCTCTTCCCCTCCCAGCTCTGTCATTGTTTCATAACTGGCTTATGTCTAGTTTAATTCATTTGTGTGTATTAAAGCTGAATTTCCCTCGTGTTGGCTTAATTGTGATATTGCCATCATCTGAAATGGAGACTGACTGCTGGAAAAATAAGAAACATTATGTATGCCAGAGCTGGAAAAGGTACAAAAAAGAGATACCTTGATTGGTGGAAAGTGCTCTAAACAAAATGTCTTTTGAAAGGGATGTCCCTGCTATGTTAGGGGTTTTCCTCTCCACAGTAGGTTTACCTGATGGCTGAAACAGCAGCAGATGCTCCAGTCGAAACCACCAATAGGAGCAAGGAGTGGCATTTGCCATTTAAATTCCCCACAGTGACCTAGAGAGATCATAGAACCATAGAGCTTCCAAGATCATAGAATCATAGAATCACAGAGTTGGAAGAGACCACAGGAGCCATCCAGTCCAACCCCCTGCCATGCAGGAACACACATCAAAGCACTCCCAACAGATAGCCATCCAGCCTCTGCTTAAAAAACCTCCAAAGAAGGAGACTCTACCACACTCCCAGAGAGCATATTCCATTGCTGGACAGCTCTGACCATCAAGAAGTTCTATGGCAGCCATTGTCAGAGTTTTGGATGGCAACTCCAAGAGCAAGGCATCCAAGAAAGCATCAGTGATGGGCTCTAGCTGAATTCTTATATCGTCTCAGCTGACCAAGAGCATTGCATGCTGATGGTGGGCTTGAACAAAGCCATCAAGGGGCCTTGCCATGATCAGATTAAGCTGGTGTGGGTTGTCAGTTCAGGATCACCCACATGCTGGGATTTAAGACTAAAACCTTAGATGTAGGGATGGCATCTGGTGATATCATTAAGCATTATGCACTAAGTACCAAAGAGCCAACATGATGAGCACTGGACTACAAGGACCAGGGATGGATTGCCCACTTTGCCGTGGGAACCCACCAGATGACTTTGTATGCATCACACATTCTCCACCCCAGAAAACTCTGTGATAAGTTCACCTTAGGGTCACCATAGAAATGTCTAGCATCCATTGCCTAAAAGCAGTGGGCTTCTATCATCTATCATCCACTGCCTAAAGCAGTTACCTCACTTATCTAATGACAAGGACAGTCTCTGTAGCAAGAATCTTGTGCTCTGGTTAAACTGGATCAGAACCCGTCCAGTGCACTTGCTTTTGACTTATGACTTTAGCTTTGTCTGTGGTTCTACACAAATTATGAGATTAAAAAAAAACAAAAAACAGAAGAGATGATGATGATGAAGAAGCTTTATTTATACTCTGGCTCTTCTCCAACATGGGGACTCAAGGTGGCTTACAAATTAAAATAATTTCAGTATAAAAACATACAAAAAGTCAATGTTAAAATAGAACGAAACTCTTAATCATGTTTAAAACAATTGAAGACAAACACTTTGAAAGGATAAAAGCAGTTAAAATGCAGCAAACGCAGCTTAAAACAATACAGCACCCTCGTTACAATCCTTTTCTTCAGTTTTAAAAGGCTGTCTGAGTTTTAAAAAAGAAAAAATCTTCACCTGTTGACAATAGGACATCAAGGCCATTCTAGCCTCTTTATAGAGGAGCAGACATGGAAAAGGCGCTAACACATGTCCCCCTAACAGCACCTGGGAAGGTAGTGGGATTGAAACAAAAAACATCTCCTGTGGATCCCATGTTCAAGGAAGGTTCAGATGTGGAGATGATGTCTGTCAGATAGCCTAAACCTAAGCTGTATAGACTTTATAGGTCTTTACCAGCACAGTCATGCCCTGTGAGGAGCAGTTTAGGGAGCTGGGTATGTTTAATCTGCAGAAGAGAAGGTTAAGAGAGGACACAATAGCCATATTTAAATATTTGAAGGTATGTCACATTGAAGAGGGAGCGAACTTGTTTTCCACTCCTCCAGAGACTAGGACAAGGAGCAATGGATTCAAACTTCAGGAAAAGTGATTCTACTTAAATCTCAGGAAGAACTTCCTGACAATCAGAACTGTTCAGCAGTGGAATATGCTGCCCCAGAGTGTGATGGAGTGTCCTTCTTTGGAGGTTTTTAAACCAATCCTGGATGGCCAACTGTTCAGAGTGCTTTGATATATGTTCCTGCATAACAGTGGGTTGAACTGCATGGCCCCTGAACTGGCCATGCAGTTCAACCCACTGTTATGCAGGAACATATTACCCACTGTAATAAGTGCATAATTACCCAGTGTAATAAGTGCATGATTCTAGATCTGCATCCAGTGCAGCCGTTGCATCAAGGGACTAAGGAGACACAAGTGCCTGAGGCCATGTAGTAAGCTCTATATGATTTGAACTCAGATCTTTACTGCCCAGAGTCATTTCCATTGCATCACTTTTTTCTTCTTCTTTTGTAATACTTCTCAGTTGCTTCACATTCAGGGTATGGTAGGGTATAAATAAGGAGGGAATGATTTCACTTCCAGCTAACAGCATCTATATTTGCCTTGTAGCAAACAGAAGAACATAACTAGATTTAGCCTATTGTAAGGGTAATGATATGTGTCCTGGATTACAGTGAAATTTGAATGCATGCTGCTTTTTCTAGCATATTTCGTGTTCCTTTTTTATACAATAATTTGTAGAAAATGGCTTTGCAATTGTGTAAACAGTGATGATAAAATCCTCTTTAAATATTATAATCCAGCATAACTATATTTTAAGAGAGCCACGTAATGGACCAGCTATAGATAACATTCTTTCAGTGTTTTCCTATAACCCTTGTTGTAATGGTGTATTAAACAGCTATTAGAGTTAATTCCTGGCTGAATTTGACATTACCCACTGTAATAAGTGCAGCAGCAGAAAAAGAGAGAGAAAAAATATACTTAGTGGGTGGAGAGAGGAAGAAGTATAGATTCAGACAATTGGAAGGGAGCTTTCAAGGCTATCTGGTGCAAGTCCCTGGTCTGTACAAAATATTCAGAGGTAGAGAATCCTTAACAGATGCCTGCCAGCCTCTACAGGTAGACCCATCTCCTTCAATAAATAGTTACTTTGTCTAAGTACTCTTATGTTGTCAATGTTTCTCCTAATATTCAACTGAATTCTACCCTCTAGTAATGTGAGCTTTCTAGATCTAGCCCTACAAGCATCCTAAATACCCTAAAAGCACCACATCTTGTCCAGAGGAGGGTGACCAAAATGCTGGAGAGTCTGGAAGACATGCCCTATGAGGAGCGTCTTAGGGAGCTGGGGATGTTTAGTCTGAAGAAAAGAAGATTAAGAGGGGACGTGATAACCATGTTTAAATATTTGAAGGGATGTCATGTCATGTTGAGGAGGAAGTGGGCTTGTTTTTCACTGCTCCAGAGACTAGGACAAGGAGCAATGGATTCAAGTTGCAGGAAAGGAGATTCCACCTGAACCTCAGAAAGAACTTCCTAATGGTCAGAGCTGTCTGGCAGTGGAATCTGCTGCCTAGGAGTGTGGTGGAGTCTCCTTCTTTGGAGGTTTGTAAGCAGAGGCTGGATGGCCATCTGTTAGGAGTACTTTGAAGTGTGTTCCTGCATGACAGGGGGTTGGACTGGATGGCCCCTGTGGTCTCTTCCAACTCTATGATTCTATGACCATTTCTGCACTACAGTGTTAAAGTGCTGCTATTCCACTTTCAACGCCCTGTGGAAATCTGGAGTTTGTAGTTTACTGAGACCAAAGAGCTCTTTGGCTGAGAATTCAAAGTGCCCTTCCCTAAACTACAAGCCCCAGAATTCCATAGGAGGTTGATAGTGGAATAGCAGCACTTTAACACTGTAGTGCAGAAATGGTCTATGATCTTGGAAACTAAGCAGGATTAGCCCTGATTAGTATTTGGATGGGAGACTGCTAACAAATGCAAGATGCTGTAGGCTTTATTTCAGAGGAAGGGATTGGCAAACCACCTCTGAATATTCCTTGCCTAAGAAAACCCTAGGAGATTCATGGGGTCACCAAAATTTAACAAGTGACTTAGAGGCATGTACACACAGGCAAAGATCTAGCCCTGATATCTTCTTGTTGTCAATTGCTGTCAAGTTGACTTTGATCCATGGTGACCCTATGAAAGAGAGACTTCCAAGTCTCCCTGTTATCAATAGTTCTGCTCAGGTCTTGCAAACTCAACACTATGACTTACTTTATCATCTGTAATACAGTCTTCTTTTCCTACTGTTACCCTAAGAGATGGCGAACCTTGAGGTCCACTCTCAATGCCAGCATCTCCTTAGAATTTTGGGGAATTATAGCTCAAGGGAGGCCTGCAAGATGAGGGTAACAGCAGGATCTTTTCACCTGTGTATACCAGTATTAAGTTAAACAGAGTATTTTGTTTGGATTGTTAAAATACACAAGAAGTCAGGCACTCTCAAGAACCATACAAGGCTATTTGAAAGTGAGGTATGAAAGGTTGGAAAGACAAAGAGGTTGGGAGAAAAGGGTGATAGTTACCAGTCCTAAAGAAGGAGATCAAAATGGAGTGGCTCAGATAGTGTCTGAAGGAAACAAGAATGAACAGAAGTCTGGACACCACTTATTACTTCCAAGTACTATGATTTGCTGGGACTGACATAGGGATCTGTATACATTATTTTCTACCCTGAAGGAGGGTGCATGGACAAAGTGGTAATGGCTTTCTCATGGGGTTGACCAAAGAGTCTGGAATGGACTGATTGTCTTCATTCTCGGTGACAAAACATTGATGAGAGTCATGACAGTCTCTTAAGGTCTGGATCAGGTAGGGTGAATCAGGAAGATCTCCATAGGATAAGATTGTGGGTGGTCTCTGATTGCTCACCAATCTGGGTAATTTGTCTTTCATTGTTCTCTGGAGTGCTCAGAGCCAAAGGTGTTGAAAGAAGTATCACAAACCCATTAGTGTCAGGTTTTCCCAGCTAATCATCTCTGAACTTATGACCTGACCATGTCTGAGGTCATCCTGACCTGGTAACATGCTTCTAGCCAGTGCACTTTCAAACATGTTTTCCAGCCATAAATATGTTCAATTATGAACTTTGAATAATACACTTATTATGCCTTAGGGGACTATCCCCTTCTGGACTTCTGCTGGAGGAGCTGTAGAAATGGGCAGAAAGGGCATGGATGTTACCTCCCTCCCCATTCCAACACAGTGCAGCCCCTGTGCTCTCAGAAACTTGGGCCATTTCCGCACGACACTCTTATAGCGTAATGATTCCACTTCCAACCTCCTATGGAATCCTGGGGTTTGCAGTTTTGACTGCAAACCCCAGGATTCCATAGGAGGTTGAAAGTGGAATCATTGCACTATAAGAGTGTCGCACGGAAATGTTCTTACTTAATCAGTGTTCAGTTGGGGCTTACTAAGGAAGGAAGGAAAGGGAAATGATGCATGGGGCTGTAATGTTACAAGTCTTAATAATTAATTCTGAACCACAACATTTATGAAAAGAAATTTTAATAATTTTAATGGTGGCTGGAATGCTGCTGTTGGCTGTACTTTTGGGTGCATGGTGAAATAGAAATATTCAGTTCATGAGTACCTGAGCAGAATTCCACAAATATACCCATTTCACATAGCCTAAACCTTATTGTTAGCCCTGATTCCCATAGGATTTACTTTAATTGCAGAGAAGTAAATCCACTGGATTCGAAGGCTTTATGGTAGTCAGGGCTAACAGTATATTTTCCTGTTGATGCTCTATTTAGGAATTGATTTAATTGGTCTGCTCTATTTGGGACTAATCAACAGGATTCTGGTCATTGAGTCGTGCATTCTTTGATGGTGCATAACTATTCATCAATGCTTTCAGTGTACCACTTGATTTGCGGAGACAGCCAAAAGAAATTCCTTATTGTCTGCATTCCTCCTCATACTCCAACTCACTCTGTCTGAGGCTGCCTTTGACAAATGTTCATCAACTTCAGTGGGTTCAAAATGCTGCAGTCAGGCTGTTGACTGGGGCGCACTATTGAGATCATATAACCCCCTTGTTGAAACAGCTTCACTACCTGCCAATCCATTTCTGAGCAAGATCCAGAGTATTGGTTACAACATTGAAAGTCCTGCACAGCTTGGGTCCAGACTTTTTGGAAAAAATGTATTTCCCTATATGAGCATGCTTGAGCTCTAAGTTCTTCAGGGGAAGGCTTTCTCTGGGTCTCACCACCATCCCAAACACATCTGGTGAGGATACAGGAGAAAATCTTCTCTGTGGCTGCTCCCAGACTGTAGAACTCTCCTTTTTTGGGAGATCAGTTGGATCCCTCCCTACTGTCTTTCCACTGGCAAAAAAATACCTTTTCATTTAAGGAAGCACTTGGTTTGTAATGTGGCAAATGGAGCTTTTATAAGCAAGAGTTGTTTTTGTTTCACTGTGGGTTTTGTTTTGTTTTTAAATGCCTCTAACCTGTACAGGCTTCCTCCACTTATCTGATAGTTTAGGGATGGAGCACTGTCAGAAAATGGAATTGGTTGAAAAGCAGAAGCCATGTAATGTACTGTACGGAGCATGAAAGTCTTATCGAGGCTTACTTGGGACTGATCGACCATACGCTGCTTGCAAAGTCACTCCGCCAGCTTAGCATCCTTTTTCCTACTCTCAGCTTGCCTTGCAAGGAACACACACTTGCAAATGGTTCCAGGCAAGCCTTTGCAGGCAAGAACAACTGAGGAAAGAGCAGAATCTTCATCAAACTAATGGAAATTGTCCTTAATTTGGAAGAATGGAAAAGAGCAAGTCATCAGTTAAAAGGGCATCAGAAGGCAAGGGTTTCCTGTATTTTTAATCTTTTAAAAAAACAACAACCAGAAGTTTGATTTGATTGTGTTCTAACTTTTGGAATGAAAGCTTTTTAGTTTTATTGCATTTTCAAATGGTTGCATGCTACCTTGGAGAGAGAGCCAGTGTGGTGTAGTGCATTGGACTACAATTCTGGATATCAGGGATCAAATCCCTGCTTGGCTATGGAAACCCACTGGGCAAGTCATATTCTTTCAGCCTCAGGGGAAGCCATATTCTCTCAGCCTTGGGGGAGGGCAAGGACAAACCTAGTCGGAACAAATCTTGCAAGAAAACCCCATGACAGGTTCACCTTTGCATCACCATAAGTCGAAAATGATTTGAAGTCACACAAGAAGAACAGCATGACACATTGGATCCCACGTTGAGAGAAAGGTGGGATATAAAATAAACAAATAAAGTTGTAGAATGAGACAAAGGCTCACATCATATCAGATACACAGTGGGTCCCACAATGTATTTAGCAGAAGCAGAGTTGTAGTTCAACCACCTTGTTAAATATATCATTGTGTATTTCCACTCTGCAAGCGTGATGCAGGATCTCAGCAAATGTTCTTGTATTAGAAGCTAAAGGACAATATGCTAAAGATAGTTATTGTCAGAAATCTCTCTCTGTGCATCAAAACATCCTTTTAAGCCCTTCTCCGGCTCTGTCTGAAATAGAAGAAGGTGCTTCTGAAATGAAAAGCCAGTTGCTGTGCCTTGAGAATCTGTTTGTGCTTTTTCCAAAGAACACACAGTTGAAAATGTCTTGACTGCCCCAGTCCCTTTCATAGGGCACTGCTAATCCCTGGACTGTTCTTTGTGAATGGTAACATCCCAGGGCTTATAAATCACAATGTGTTCACAGGGGAAGCTCTTCTGCTCTGCTGTTTTTCAACTCTGAATCAGTTGTCTGGGAGAAGCCAGAAAAAGAATAGGCAAAATGTTGAAAGAGAAAGATCACACACACATTGGCATTGCCATTGGAGGAGACAGAACATGCTGGCCACATTCTGGTCCCACATCAGTCACTGTGGAACCAGTGTGAACAGAAATTAGGGATGTGAAAAAAAATCTTAGTATTGTATTCATTCCCAAAAGGACAGTTCACACATCAAGACTTTTTTTAGATTTCTTGCTACTGATTCTTTGTGTCAAGTGACTCAATGCAAAACTGCTGTGTATAATTCAAGGATGGATTAAGGGAGTTCAAAGCTCTGGGATGGTTCCCCAAGATATGAACTCCTTTGATGACAAGCATCAGTTATTTTAGGAGTGTTGGCACAAAAATGAGAGAGCACAATAGCATACCCTCTGACCCTCCTGATTTGCCAAGGACAGTCCCAATTAACCCGACATCATCACACTTTTTCAACTGTTTTTAAAATGTCCCAGTTTTTCTCTCTTCTTCCAGCTCCCTCCTTAACCCTCAGGATATTTGAACTGCTGCAAAATGAGTTCAAAATGCAAAGGTAGTTTGCATTCCATTTCCTCGGGGAGAGTGGGGGAGACAGAAGGAGATCAGTCTTTCTATAGCTTCTCCTAGCTTGTGTGTCCTTCATTTATCACTTTTGCCATCTTGACCACACTGTAACACTACTTGCCCACATGTGTTCTCATCTGTGAAATGCTGGTGGGTATGCAATAGTACAAATTGTGGCATGTGTCATATATGATCCCTTTTAAGTCCTGCAACTTCAGTAAGGCTAACTGCCTGATCTCATGCGGTTCTACCCATTTACTCAGGTAATATACAAAACAATGATCACAGAAACCTTGGAAGATTCAGGAAGGTCTTGGGAGATTCAGGAAGTGACTGGAGAGGAAGAAGAAGAAGAAAATCACATGATTCCCACTGATTTCTAACCTCTAGGCAGCAAGGGGAACAATTGCACCAAGTATGCTATTGGTATTCCAGTCCTGGCAAAACTACTAAAGCAAAACACAGAGAGAGAGAGAGAGAGAGAGAGAGAGAGAGAGCAGGCACAGGGGGATTGGGCAACTGATCAAAACAAACCAAGCGAGCTATCTGATGTTTTCTAGTTTTTAAAAGTCCATACACCAAAGCGGTAGTTTAGCTATGTAGTTTGTGCACTTATATAATTTAGGCAGAAGTGGGTGTTACAAATGTGAAAATGCTCATCCAAAAATATCTTTGACAGAAAATATCTCATAGGTAAAAATATTGTTTGTGAGGATGAGAGGAGCAAGGATCTTCATCCCTAACTTGAGCCTAGGGCTCAGGTAAGGAATGAGAAGATTATATTAGCAGGGCACATTCCAGCATATTACAGACGTCAAATTCCTTGCATGTAAGCCAGTTCCTTGCAAGCTTGGGATAGATGGATCAGTCTTTCTTTTAAGTCCACCTCTTTTCTCCCCTCTCTTTCTGACACCTTCTCTTCCCACCATACCTCCTCACCCAGTGGTTTGCTGGGAAAGGACAGAAGATGTCTTAGTTGATAGTTAGTGGAGGGCTTCTGAAATAAAGCCTGAGACACAGATTGTTCACTCCTAACCTATCAGGACTTACCAGATGGAAATAATGGGGTAGCAAGATACTCTCCAACTGTCTAATTTGGCAGGGACAGTCCTGATGAATCCCCTCTCATTTTTCAGCTGCTTTTAAAATATCCCTGTTTCTCTCCCTCTCACTTTCTCTTTCTTCCTCTGCTTACTTCCATTGTTGTAAGCTGAATTCAAAGTGTAGAAGGAATTTGCATTGAACTAGCTCAGTGGAAGAGAAGAAAGGAGTTGCAAAATTGTGTGTTTCCCAGCAGGCTCGAGTAAAAACACACCACTGCAGTCTCTTCTAACTTGTGTATTCTTCCTCACTAATGAGTTTTTTCATCTTGATCATGCTTTGATGTTGCATGTTTTTGTCTATAAAATGTTGGAGGGTATGAGGTAGAGCCCTGGCTGATGGCTGACAGCTGATGACTGAAGCAAGTGGAGAAATGCTTATAGATAATGGAGTTTCCAAGGTACATAGGGCCCCTCCAAAAATGCTCCCAGAATATGTCAAGGTCTGTAGACTGTTTTATCAATAATTATTGAGAAACTCACAATTCTGATACAAAAGGAACAGATCTGTGTAATGGAGGATTGTGCAGATCAGCTCCCTAGACAGGGAATTTTCCATTGCTCTGTATGTTGTGATGTTTAAGAATGCATATTTTGAAATGTAAGACATTTAGAAAAGTGAGGCTTTTTTTTTTTTAAGAAGTCAGATTAAGGATACTCAGCCCTGGCTTTGAGTATGAGAGGAAGATCAACGTGTGATCTGTGCTCACATTTGTTTTGTCTTTCCTGTTAACCAAGACATAGTTCAGTGGAACCTGAGTCATGCCACCCACACGAACACATACTTTTATTTCTCACCTTTGAATTGGCATGTTTTTGAACTGCTTTTAATTCAACTGAAAATTTCATTTTAATTTAACTTTCATATGTTTTTACCGGCATTACTCACTGCTTAGATGGTAAAAGTCAGATGATTCATTGGCCTGAGATAATAATGGCCATTTCTGCACTAGCCTGTTATAGCGCAATGATTCCACTTTCAACATCCTCTGGAATCCTGGGGGTTTGCAGTTTCGGGAGGGGCCGGTCGGCCCCTCCTGAAACTGCAAACCCCAGGATTCCAGAGGATGTTGAAAGCGGAATCATCGCGCTATAACAGGCTAGTGCAGAAATGGCCAATGTTTGATGAGGTGGAAGACAGTGGGAAAACAGAAAGTCCATTTTGCAGATGGATCGATTTCAATAGCAGATACCACAGTCCTTAGCCTGCAAGACCTCAGCATTGCTGGTGATGACAAGGGCACTCGGAGATTCTCATTCATAAAGTCACCAAAAGCTTGAAGCTGACTTGACAGCAAAGAACAACAGTGGCCAAGTTCCTACATGACTGAGCATAACATAAGAATTCCACATACAAAATTTTGCTACAGCTCCCCTTTCACCCACCCCCAGGATTCACGTTTGCTCTGCAGTGAAATCATGTCACTGCCTGTAGGGAACAGAAGAGATTGGAGAAGTCTCTGTCTATAGCAACATAGCCAGACGTTTCACTGTTCTCCTTCACTCTTTACCAGCCACAGATTGGCTTCGGGGCAGCTGTCACAGCACAATGGTGAGTCCGGGAGGGTGGTCTGGTCATTGTGAAAGGGAAAACACACCTCCACAACAACAACTGCCCCCCAAAAAATGCATATGCCAGTTCAAGATGAACTTATGCCTCTATATATTGCTATCAGGATGGCAACCCTTATTTTTACTGATACCAGGATTTATCTGTATGAGCTTTAATTTTCATATGCCTCCTTGAGGCCCAGTGCTGGGGATCAGAGAGAAAACAAAGATAAACACCACCACCTTTGTGTTAGAAGTATATTTTTAAATAGCAGATGCTCGAATAGGAGTAGAAACAATGATTGGAAGCTCTTGTGTGCGTGTGTGGGCTTTCTGGAAGCATTTTGGCAGGCTGCTGGAGGCAGCTGGATGTGAGACAAAACGTATCCTTGGTCTGAAGCAGTTGGGCTATTCCTATGTCCACCGAATCACAATGTTCTTGTTTTTGAAGTTGTTGGGTTTTTTCCACAGCTGACATTTTAATGCACTGGAGCAGCTAAAATGTTTGTTCTGATACTCATTTTTGGTTTATGTTTCAATTGTTGCCGCTCCGGCTGCTGTTTTCACTATGAATGCTAGCTCAGCTTTAATTGTTGTTCTGGGGGAATAATGACGATCTGTGCCTTTAACTGTGGTTTGGCCTGACTGGAGAACTTTGGAGGCTAGAAAATGTGATTATCGTGCCTTAATTGTAAGGATAACAACAACTGGGGCAGGGTGTTATGTCTCAACAGCTGCACAATAGCCACTCGGTGCACGAGATGGGTTGGTGGCCTCTGTCCAGCTCATAGTGAGAATGAGTCCACATTTCAAGAGCTCTCTGGCATTTGGTGGTATCTTGTCTCACCCGAAAGGCCAAGGACTGAATGGACATGAAAGAGGAATGTGGAACGAAAGCCTTCATTGACACAGGCTATTTGTGGCTTGGCTAGTCTTCAGCATAGCAAAATAGAAGTTTTTTTTTCCTGTTCTTAAGCAGCCACAAACCCATATGTAAATATTAACAGACTTTACCTACTTTATGTGAAGCTAGAAGAATGTACTTTGTTATGACTAGCTCTGCAGACCTGTTTCTTGGTTGGGAGTAGAGTTCTACGGCAAAGGTATTTCAGTGTTTCGTAGGTCCTGGTGGACTCACCTGGCAAGCACATGTATCAAAAACAGGTTCTGAATTGACATTCTGCCATCAGGGGCATGCAAGGAATTTACTTGTGTGGATTTAATGCAGTCTCCCAATATCCACTGCTTAGACTGGACAAGAACCAGGTGTGCTTGTGTTCCAGAACATGGCTAAGATCCAGACTATCTGAAAGGCCACCTGTTCCTAAATGAGCCGGCCCAAGTTTTAACATCCTTGGGGGAGGACTTCCTCTCCTTTTTTTACCACCTCACAGACAAATTTGGTGAGAACACAGGAATGAGTAGTCCTGCTGGCTGATCCCAGATTGTGAGATCTTCTCCCATGGGAGACTAGGGTGTCCCCTTTCTTTCTCTTTTTCTGCTGGCACATAAAGATCTTTTATTTAAACAGGCATTTGGCTATGCAGAAGAGTTTTTCAAGAGCGTGTCTGTGCTGTACCTTACCATTACTGTAATGTTTTCAGATGATTTTATACTCTTTTAAAGTACTACATTTCTATATGGTAATTTATGTAATTGTTTTTAGCATTAGGTTCTAGATGCACCTTGTTTTAATGCATGTTATGAACTGGCTTGAGTCCCATGTTGGGAAAAAAGTGGGGGAAAAATAAATAAGCATGTAAATAAGCAAATAAACAACACATAAAATCCTCCATATAGCAAGACAGCTGCAGGCAAATCTAATAAAATAGGTGCATTTCAAATGCATGCACAGACATTCTTTATGGGGGTGTTGTACATGCAAGCAATGTGTACCACTGGACAACTGTCCACATTCTTTAAAAAAAATGTGCCAAGAAAAGGGACTATTCATCCTGATAAAATAAAAGCAAAAAGAGATGAAAAGAGTCGCATATCCCATGTGGAAATGGGAAAACGAGGGAGATGGTAGAAGTGGACCTTATAGATGCATACTTCCATGGTTGTCATGTAATGTCCATCTCTGCACACATGCACACACATACACACAAAACTTCAGAGTGATACTACTTTGAGGACACTGTTGGAAATTAAAACTATGGCTGCCAGCCAACCAGCCATATTTAGAGAGACAAGGCAAAGGGAGGGGAAACTGAGCAAGAATCACTGGTGGTTCCCACATCAGGGGAAAGTGGATCCAATCCAACTTTTAGAGTAGACTTTAAAGGAGTTATCCAAGGTGCTGAACTTTAGCCCCTAAATAGGTTCAGCATATTGGATAGCTCCTTCGTGGCTACCGAAAAACTGAAATGAATTCACTACCTCAGTAACATGAGAAATACGAGCCTCTGTGTTGTCTTAGCAGTTGGTCAAGGATGTTCTTATGGTGAATGCAGGTCTGAGGTATGCGAGTGGAGGGACAATATCCTAGGGAACTCTAGCCAGGGAGAGTCAATATATTTCTTTCCTGTGTTCATGACATGCTTCCCAGTCAAACCCACTCCAGTCCTGTTGTTTTATCAGTGGACTTTTCATCTTCCAGGAGCAGTAGATGGGTTTCCTCCTCATTTTAACATCACCCAATACTAGCTCCTTTGCTTCCCTGCGGGACTGTTAATTTCCCAGATGCTGTGGCAAAGAAGGTAATTGTGAGCATTGTTACTTGGCCTAAAACCTCCATTTAAAAAAAATAAATAAACAAATTAAATTAAAAAATAAAAAATAAAATGGTTGTGGAAGCCAGTGTTTGATGTGGTGATTAGCACCATGTTGAATGCTAGCATCAGACCAGGGAGTTCTGATGAAGGAATAGTTGCCTCTTACTCTTGAGGTAAAAAAAAAACTACTCCAGGGTTGAGAAAGTCCCCAGGGGTCAACTGTATAGGCTTAATGTCCCCCAAAGTGGGGGGGGCTTAGTCACAACAGAAGCCATCTCAAATACGTCCTCAGCAATTCATATTCATTCAAGCAAGCAGAAATAGCAGGCCTCTTTTCCAGTTTGAACGCCAAGGAGTCTGTGGATTAATATAGGCTGCTACTCAGAGATTTGACCAGGAGCTACTGCTGAACAACAATCGTGCTTCCTTCTAGAGCCTTTGGTGCTTCAGAAAATAATCACATTCTTTAACAACGCTGTAAATTTATATGGTGCCCTGAGGAGGTTGCTTTATTTGCATGACAGCATGACTCATTAACAACTCTGGTTTTTGCCGGAGAGTCTGCCCAGCAGAGTCAAATGGTGCCATCTTGGGCAAGTGACATACAAAATTGGCCTGAAATACCTAAAAAAAAAAAGGGGGGAAGGGGAAAAAAGGTACACTAAAAGAATAAAATTATATAAAATAAACTATGGTGTCCTTGAGGCATCATTTAAAAACTGTCTTGAAACACTGAAGTGAAGTTTGTTCTTGTGGGCCTTGCAAATGCTTCTTAGCCTCCTTCATAACCGTGAGACATTCAATGACTAGTTCCTTGATGCAGGAGACAGTTCCCAAGCCCTCGAGTTATCTGGGGTCAGAACAGCCCAGAAAGCTCATCAACTACATAGGCTGAAGTGCTGCATAATAGAAGAAAAGAACAGGCCAAAATCCAGTGGAGCACAATCAAACTGATTTGTATTGTTGAACTTGCGCCAGCCTATTAGTGAACCAAGCATTGTGTTTTTGCTTGCTAGAAAGGCTTTACTGGGGGGAAGGCCACCAGAATTCTTAAGAGATGTGCACCAACTTGGGTGCTGAGCGGGTTCTTCATAGAATTGGAAGCCAATATGCCTCCACTTCCCTTGTGCCCAGTCAGTGCCCTCACTTCCCCTGACACACAACTTCCCAGAAGTTCTTTCTTTCATAGAATCATAGAGTTGGAAGAGACCACAACAGTCATCGAGTCCAACCCCCTGCCATGGAACCAGGTAGCAGGTAGCTCAAGCTCCCTTTCCTACCACAACTATTAAGCTCTCTTTTGTATCTCTTTGAAACCCTATCTCCCAGAGTGCTGGTCCAATATTCAAACTGCTACACCATGCTGACTCTCATGCCATTGTCAGCTATAACTAATCACTCATTACAGTCCTTTATATTTTAAAATGTTGCAGAATGCTCGCTGATGCAATGTGAAGGGTTGCATTTGGGGTTTTACTAATTAGGAGCCCTTTGTTCTCAACGCTGTCTCTCTCTCTTTCTGGATCAGCTTGGACAGATAATTTATTAAATGCTTGACCATTCCATGGCAATATTGGACTGGACAATTGAACAAACATTTATACACACACACACACACACACACACACACTTCTGTGGCAGCCATTTTTCAGGTTAGGTCAACCTGAAAGCTACTGAGCATTCTGCAATTCCCTCAGCTGTCTCAATATTCCTCTCTCTCTCAATCTCTCTCTCTTGCAAACTGCTGATTCATTCTGCTGCACAGGTGCCATGGAGACGTTTGGTTTAATTGCTGCTCTCCAATCAAGCAATACAAATGGGTGCTTCTGGAGTAGGCACACAGAGGGACTGTTTTCGCAACCAAGATACAGAGGGTTTCTTTCTAAAGCTAAGGTCAGGAAGAAGCCCCTGCCGCATCGCATCTTGGTTACAATGCAGCATCTTGTACCAGCAGAAGCTAGCCACAAAAAGAGGAAGGCTCAAAAGCCACTTTAACCTCCAAGGGTCACTATACCACAGAGCAGAAACAGAATTGTTGTAGCTATCTTCATCAAAGTGGGTCAGTTGCCCTGAAGAGGAGTCATCTGAGTTGAAACACATCAGCCTTCATGCGTTGTTTTGCATACATTGCCCCTCAGCGTAGTGTAAAGATCCACATGTGGACCTATGCCAGGCTGGGCCATATACCCTTCTACCGACTTAGCGAAAAGCTCCTGAAGCTGCCCACCACAACCATTCCCTGCTCTATGTGGACCAGGCAGGATTGCAGAAGCATCCGACGACATCCCCATAGCGAGACGTGGAAGGATGTCATCAGTGCTGAGATCTGTCAAGGTCCTCCAGGGGTCTCAGTGCTGATGATATCATTTCACATCCATCTATCAAGATGTAGCCCAATGCTTCTGTGATCCTGTGTACTCCCACAGACAAAGAACAGCTGTGTGAGGCAGTGACCCTACAGAATCCTGGGATTTGAGTTTTTTGTGGAACCCTGGAGCTCTCTGGCTGAGAATTCTAAATGCTTTTCTCTAAACGGCAAATCCCAGAAATTCATAGGACAAAACCATGACAGTTAAAGTAGAAACAGAGTGCTAGAATTCTGTTCTGTGAATGGGCCTTGGTCTTACAGCATAAGTAATCTGTGTTTAGCAAAATGGAGTGTACAGTCTTTCTTGCAAACATGAGGTAGACATCTGCCTAGCCACATGTTTTTTTACAGAACCTTCAACAACAAGCATGTTCATTGGCATGTGGCCCGTGGGGCCCTTAGCTCTGCTGCCTGTGTTCTTCCCACCCCTGGTCTCTGGGCCTGTGAGCACCATCCACCAATCCCTAAAGTATTTTGGCTAGTGAGTACATCATTCAGTTCACATGAGAGGGAAGAGAGCTGACCAGCCCATTTTTATAGGCCTGGATTACCCATGTAGCAGAATAGACTAAAACTGAGGTGGTAAGGAAGGGTACATGTGCTCTTCTTGTCCCTTTTTGCAACTCCTTCAACCTACTTGCCCACTGTCCAATTTGCTGCCATAGTGCCAAATTCTAGCACGCACAATTTGTAGCACACAAACTAGATACACCACAAATTTTCTTGGAAAACAAAATGCATGAGGAGCATTCATTTTAAAAAAGACTTGTGCTTCTGGAAGCCTCCTAGAAATGACATTCTGCCTTGTACAAACTTTTCCTCCATGTTCATCTTATTTAGAAAGAAAATTGTGGCCAGAATCCTGTTAATGAGTTACAGTGGCCTAAATTCAACTCACAGCAATGTAACCTCCTTTTTTTGTTCATTGTAGAGGTTGGAATTCTGTTCCAATCATGTAACAACCAAAATCTCCCCAAAAACCACATTTTCAGTGTGGCAGCTCCCTCAAGGTGCGTTAATGGAGAGTAGGAAGAGCAGCAGAGATGTACTTTCTTGTCTTTTAGATAGACGCACAACAATAATGGAACTTTTTGAAGGAACTTTTTGAGGACCTCTTGTGGATGTCCTTCACAGTGCATCTAATGGAAGGAAGGAATATAGATGGATGGGTCTTTGTTGCTTCTCCAACTCTCCAAAAACACAGAAATGGCTGGCTGTGGGGTGGGGGGGGGCTCCCATACTGGCCAGTGGGCCTTGGGGCTTACACAACATATGAGTCTGAGATACATCTCTGATGCAGGATCTTGACTTATCAGGTTTTGTTTTATTTTGTTTTTGCCACTACTCAAATTCAGTTGGCAAAGTCAACGGCATAGTGCCACTAATACAGTATAATTCCTGGTGGGTTTAGGTCTGGTGTGCCCCCCTACTACTAAAAAGTTGTTAACCCTGTGGTAAGAGTTTTGAAGTAGTAGAAAAGGATTTATAGAATTTTTAGACTGCAGTTGGAAGATCAGATTTTTGAATGTTGCCTTTCATTGAACAAAGAAAAGCTCTTGGTAAGAAAACTAGTAGGCAAGCATGAGAGGAGACTGTACTCTCTATCCCGGCTCTGCTAATTTTCAATCTTTCAAGGAGTTCTTCAGAAATGGAATTCCCTACCCTAGTCTAAAATAGGAATTTCTAATTTCTTACACTAGTATGCTACCATTGCCTTCTGCTGCCTGTGCTATCTGGAACTAATTCATCCAGTTGTGATCTGATTAGTTTGCTTCATGTAACCAAACTAAAGCTTTAACTAGTTGCAATTCCAGAATTATAAACCATGTAAATATATAAGGATCACAGGGTAGGTGGTTGCTGAACTTCCTGGAGACAGGCAGAAGAAACACAATTCCCAGTTTCTCAAGTAGGGATGCAAGTAAATTTGCTTATTTCCTTGTTCTTGTTCATTTTGGCTTTCTCAACTCGGTGAAGCACCTCAACAAGGAAGCTTCAGACTTTGTAAGATTCCTTGGTCCCAGGAGAGAGCAAGACAAGGCCAGCTATTTTTCTGCATTTCTATAAATTGCGCAAACTATCCACACAAATTTTAAGAACTGAAACAGAAAGAGAGAGGGAGAGCAAACATGGAAAGCTGGTTGATGCTTAAAAGAAAGGATGCAAATCACCCATCTGGTTCTAATCCTTAGAAGTCCTTGAAATAAAAGAGAAACCTTCATCAATTTAAACAAGTTTCCTTCATTTGTGCATGGTTTCTTTCTTCCTTCCCTCCTCCCTTCCATCATCCTTCTCCATCTTCTTTTTCTTCTGCTGCTTTCAATTATGTTCTGCTTTTTCCCCAGTACAAGGACTCAAGGGGGCTTGCAAAAGTGAAAACACACACAATTAAAATGTGCAGAAAATCATAAATAAAAAAGCATACCAAAAGTTATTCTTAAAATGCAATTAAATTAACCATAGAAATTAAAATTCATTAAAACAAAGCCATTAAAAGCATTAAAATCTACAAACATCGGCTAAACAGCAGACTAATAAAAGCCCAAACAGTCCATTACTTAAACACTGTCAGAACAAAGATGTTTCATTTGTCAATGGAAGAAAAGCAGAGGGGGGGGGCATCCTAACCTCACTAGCAAGAGGGTTTCAAAGCTTGCTAGCATCAACTTAGAAGGCACTCTCCCATGTTTTCACCAACTGTGCCTGGGGAAGTGGACCAAGAGAAGGCCCCAAATGTTCTCATTTGTACAAAATAAATTCATTACTGTTCTCATTCTCTTGCTACTATCATCCTTTTATAGGATGAGGAGAACAATTTTGCTTTTTCTCTTCCATCCATTATTTTTGTTGTTGTCAACACTAAAAATACACACAAAAAGAACCTTGTTTTTTGACTTTATTCTTGGTATTTGAAATATTCTTTTCACTCCTAATTCACACACATGTAGCTTTCCAAGATCTCAGAGCTTGGTCCTGAGTCTCTGGTCTTCAGAGAGAACATAAGGAATCTCAGGACAAGAGCATTGTCTGGAAAATGTGAGTCTATAGGTGTTTTCCTCATCTACCGACTTAGTATTTTTTATTTGAATGGCAAACTCTCTGCAGTGATGGTTGATGCTTAATGTATCACGTTCAATGACATCACCCGGGGTTACCCACTTGTAACATCGCCGGGTGCTGTATTGTGTGACATCACAAGGGGGAGCATTTCTGAACTCTCAGATACAGGTCTAGGATAGTTTTGACCTAGCAGCCCTACACACGTGAATGCAATTGAGGATTGTAATATTTGTTATTACAATTGTAATCTTATTTGAAATGTACAATCGAAAATGCAAAATGTCAACACTGAAAGTAGACAGGGAAAACAGGCATCATACATGCTCATTAGGGAGCTGTGGTTGTCTTCTCTAGTGTACATTCAGAAAAAAACACAGGTTTTTTCTGTCTAATACATAAAAAGACCATATCCAGATCATGTAGTCACCTGGGGGCCAATTAGACATGACATTTAATGTGCCTGCACACGTTCAACACCAAAGGGAGATTTCTTCCCAATATATATAAAAGCTTCAAAGGAGCTTTCTTTACTGATATATGCATACAAACATCTACACAATGTTAGCATTTACAAACTATTGACTGACTGGCTTATTTACTTCCTTACTAAATTTGTGTAACCATTCTTGTAGCCCAGCTTGCCTGGGTGGCTCATAAAATATCTACATTTTTTAAAAAAAATAATAAAATCACAGCAACTATTTTAGCTTTTTTTAGAAAATTAAAAATATATATTTGTTTGTTTGTTTGTTTGTTTGTTTTAATTAGACTAAGCCAATTAGACCAAACAAGTGAACTATCTGGGGAGAAGAAAACTGAAATCCCTTGGTGCCAAAAAGGTGACAAAGATGGTACCAGGTGAAGCTTTTTGAGAAGGTGGTTCCATAATTGTGATACCATCATGAAAAGGCCAGTTTCCTCCTGGCCACTCAACTCACTTTATTTAGAAGAATTTAGAGCTGGTTTCAGTGCATACATATTGAAGAAGGCAGTGTTTCAGGCAACCAGTTCCCAAGCTGTTTAGAGTAGTACTTCTTAACCTTTTGGGTGGAAGGGAAACATAGACCCCCTTGAAGATCTGATGAAACAATCTCTCCCCCACCCCCCGCACAAAAAAAAGGTCTGAATCCTTTTGTTAGTCCCAACTGAAGCAGAGCCACTGAATCAGTTGGATTTCCCTATGTGTTGGGCTCACAATTCAACCATTGATTCAGTTAGTATACTATAGTTGGGACTAAGGCCATTTCTGCACTAGACTGTTACAATGTTATTATTCCACTTTCAACATCCTATGGAATGCTGGGCTTTGCAGTTTAGGAAGAAACCTAAACCTACAAACCGCAGAATTCTACAGGATGTTGAAAGTGGAATACTTGCGCTATAACAGTCTAGTGTGGAAATGGCCTAGCATACCCTCCAACATTTTACAAAAATGTTTCACACATGAAGACCTGGATACACATGGGCAAGCAAAATTAAAGCATTGTCAAGATGGCAAAAGTTATTAATGAGAAAGAATACATAAGCTAGGAGAGGCTCTTTGTCCCCAGTGTACAAGGACAGGCAAGATTCATGTCTTCTTCCCCCTTGTTAATTAAATGAGTGCAGACTTCTTTTGCATTTTGAATTCAGTTTGCAGCAAAGTAAACTGATGACAAAGGGGGAAAGTGGGGAAGAAGAGCATCTGAAAAAGTAGGATGACATAGGATTAATTGGGACTGTCCCTGAAAAACCAAGACAGGTGAAAGATATGGATTAAGCAGCACATTTCTAGCCATATACAAACAGAAATAAATAGGTAGACAGACAGACGGACACACTACACACACACAAAATTTTGCATGAATTTTTTTTACTGCATTAGAAATACTTTTATTACACATAGAATCTAAACTTTGCAATGGGAGACTTAAAAGATCATTTCTGGAATCAAACAAAATTTCAGTGCTAAAGATACAACTTTTTACCCTAGGATTCATCATGACAAGAAGAGCTCTAAGTAATAGGTAGGAAATAGAAAACAATAGCATTTTTTTTCTGCCTCATAGACTCCTTGAAGTCCAGTCTCTGGACAAGAACTCCAACCTTAAGGCTTTTAAAAATTAAAACCAGTGCTTTAAATTTGGCCCAGAAACCAAAAATATATAGAACAATAATATCTACACTTCATATATAATTAAATTATGAAGGCACACAAAAATATTGTTAAACTTAATTGGACTATTAATTATGAAATAGTGTAACATGAATACACATTAATTGCTCCTTCATAATTTGTCCCTAGTATTCAGCAATAGGACTTTTATAAATTCAGAGTTCTGTTTCCTCCTCTCTGTTGATCTTGCTGTCTCACTAATTTTAATAAATGTGCCAATTCCCCAAATTTATTTATCAATTATTTATATATGTGTAATAATTCCTTGCATATTTCAGTTCCTTTTTTTAGCAAACAGCTTGTCTGTTGTTCGTCCACTAAAGCTCAATGGTTGGTGTATTTTTTGGTGCACAGGAATCAAAAAGCTCAAACTATAATGTTTTTGGTCAAAAGGTTAAAATCATATCCAGTTATTCTTGCTGTATCTCTTTTTAACTTGTTTCTAAAACAGCTTGGATGCTTCCAAAATTGATGGTTCCTAGTCCTCCCAGTCAAAAGAGATCATACAGCTATTTTTCTTCCTCCTTAACAAAATTGTTTTATTAAGAAGGAATAAGAGATAGAAGAAGCAAGTTGGCATGCTGGCAGATATACCATCAGTTGTGCAATGCCAAATGTTCAGCAGAAAGATGGTATAGTACAACCACCATATAACTTCTTGTGATGGTGATGTGCCTTCCAGTCATTTCCAACTTATGGCAACCCTAAGGAGACCCTATCATGGGGTGGCTGATAGTGTGTGATATGCCCAAGGTTACCCAGTAGATTTCCATGGCTGATGTGGACATCAAACCCTGCTCTCCAGGGTCATGGTCCAACATTCAAACAACTACACTATGCTGGGTCTCCACCATGTAACTACATATGTGTAAATTTATACTGTGTGAGCAAAATGTAGGATCTTAGCCAAAATTCCATGATTCTGAACAGCAGGCTGTTTAGAATCCTACGTTTGCCCATGCCTTTCTTCCTCCTACCAGCATTGCTTGTTCTGGCTTACTAATGGCAACATAGTGGGTCAAATACAATTCTAGCCATGATCAGTTGATTGTAACCCTCATTCAAATGTGCACAGTAATACCTTCGGTACTTTTTATTATTCCCCAAAGGCGTCTAATACCAACAGGAAATCAATTGGTAGTAGTTCTTTAAATTGACACAAATTGAATTTGCCACCTTTCTAGTCAATATTGAATTTTGTTCATCTTCACTTATTTTTTACCCTTTCCTTGTCCCCCAACATGTTTTGCATCCTTCTAAGAAACATCCTCCAGCAGCATATACTGGATAATATCCCAAACACATAGTCTAGACAGTCTTGGTACTGGGTATTCTTAATAACATGCCTTTAGAACATTTTTTTTCAAATGTTTTCCAGTTTTTCAAACCTTGCTATCCGAGTTCGAAAAGAGCCATTTTTCAGCACTAATATAATTTCTCATCTGTGAAATAAATAGCCAGTTAGCCAAATAGCAACCCAAAAGCTCCAACATTATATCGCATTGTGTAGGTGACAAAAAGAGAACCAGCTTGGTGTAGTTATTAGAGCATTGGACTAAAACCCTGGAAACCAGAGTTCAATTCCCTGCTTGGCCGTGGAAACCCGCTTGTTGACCTTGGGCACATCATACACTCTCAGCCCACAGAAAACCCCACAAACTGCCTTAGGGTCTCCATAAGTCAGAAACAGCTTAAAGGATCATAACAACAGCAACAACCAGGTAACAAAAAGCATCAGCAGCCAAACATGGCATGGCAAAAAAATCGTACTCAGCCCTAAAGTGACTAGAAATTCCCATGCTACATAGAGGTGAGTGGGGAGCAGAAACAAAGAAGAGGGCTGAGTTTAGAGCCTCGCCACCTTAAATAGCCTGTCCTCATGTCAGTGTCACAATGCACTCTGGTGATACTGACAGAAGAGAAGGTTAAGAGGGGACATGATAGCCATGTTTAAATATTTGAAAGGTTGCCATGTTGAGGAGGGAGAGGGCTTGTTTTCCACTGCTCCAGAGACTAGGACAAGGAGCAATGGATTCAAGCTGCAGGAAAGGAGATTCCACCTGAACCTCAGGAAGAACTTCCTGAAAGTCAGAGCTGTCCGGCAGTGGAATATGTTGCCTCGGAGTGTGGTGGAGTCTTCTTCTTCGGAGGTTTTTAAGCAAAGGCTGAATGTCAATCCGTTGGGAATGCTTTGATGTGCATTCCTGCATAGCAGAGGATTGGACTGGATGGCTTCTGTGGTCTCTTACAACTCTATGATTCTATGATTCTATGTCTCATTTGGCCCAGTGGCTTGAAGAGGCCAAAACCACACCTATCATATGGCTGGAGGAGTGCACTTCTTGCTGGTCCAGGAGTCTTCTCAGCAGGGTTTCCCAACCTTCAAGAAGCACATTTTTTCAACCATTTCCTAAAAACTTTAAAATGTTCCTTCCCTCTCTACTCAATTAGCGTCTTCTAAAGTAGGGCAATGTGGGTACCCTATCATATATCCTGAGATACTTTTTACCTAGAGATACCAGAGGCATCCAGAACTTTCTGAAATCACTGAATGTACCAGGAATTCTTTGAACTGTAGACGCAAAAAGTATCAGGTCCAAGCTTTGCATTCTGCACATATTCTGCCACTGAGCAACAGCACACCGTGGTCTGCAAAGCTTTGAATTCCCTCTCTAAGTAGATTCACTTAGAGAGCTGTTCTATTTTCTCTCTTAAGTGAATCAGATTATTCCTCACATCAGAGCCAGAAATTTCTGTAGCACACTCTCCCTTTCTAATTACAAACAGAAGATGCTGAAAGACTCAAGTCTTACTCGTAGCCTTTATCTTCTGCCAAGCCCTCGGGTGAGAGCCTCTGCATATTTTTCCCCTGCCGTAGTGACATTGTAAAAACACCTGAGACAATGTGAGAAATTCAGAGCCTGTGTTTCTTTGGTCCATTTCAGTTGTTAGCCCTGTCACTGTTACTAGACAAACCTAGAGGTTTGGCCTGGGATGCTGGCAGGGAAAGGAAGAGAGGCAAGCCACAGTCCTTTCTGTTCCTTTTTGTTCTCCAAAGTATGTGTGTGTAGGTGAAGCTTATATATATATATGGATGTGCCTATCCGTACATATTTGTTTGTCCACTAGAGATGCCAGATGCTTTCTAATTTAAAGCTCATCATTCTGTCATAGGACACAGTTAGCAGGCTTTGCTCATTAAATGTCCATTAAGGGCATTTTTCCTTTCTTTCTTATAAGAAGGGGAGGGGGTTATATTGAGCAGATCCAAAATATATTTGGACACAGTTGACAATAACAGAGATGCATGCGTGGCATATAAACCAGCATGGTAGTCTTGGGTCAAACCATCAATAACACCCACTGAGGTACAGGAACTCTCTTTGTTTCTCAATCTGGCAGTCCTACATGTGAAGTCAGGGTTCAAATTCCTGCTTAGCCGTGGAAACCCGTTGGGTAACCTTGAACAAGTCACACTCTCTCAGTCTTAGAAGAAAGCAATGGTGCGCCCCTGGGAGGAATTTTGCCAAGGATAAAGGTGCATAAACCAGAGTTGACTTGAAGGTACATGATTGTGCATTCAATTGCATTTGGTTGTGCAGTCAATTACAGATTTAGTATCTTGTTTCAGTGGTGCAGGTTTGCCATTCTACACAAGGGTTGCATAGCACAATTAACACACAGTTATGCTGGCAGAGATTTATGCTACGCAACCCCAAGGTAAGATTACAACCACTGTTTTCATATGGAAATCAGTGTGTATTTTGGTACAAATATTTTCTTCTGCATTCATCTCAGTGCATGCAGTTGAACATACGTTTTCATTGACTAAAATGCAACTGCATGTTTTTCTTCTTTTAAGAAAAGCAATTTTAGTCATGTACATTATTTGTGTATAATTCAAAACAGGACAAAGGGGAAAAACATATTCTAATGCTCCTAGTTTCCTCTTGATATCGGGAAACTGAAAGATAAGTGCACTGTGTTGTTAATAGTCTTGCAGACTGCAAATTGGAATAATTCGTAAGAAGTTTTGGTTAATGCAAATTTCTTTGCAATCCCTAACTCCAAGAAGCCTATATGTTAACCAAAGATCTAATTTTGGAAATAGCTGGAACCAAGTCCAAGGCCAAATAAAAGGCCAGATAAAAAGCTGAAGTTTGGTGTATACATAATAGTCAGAAAGCTGCTGGTGTCAGAAATATAAAAGTGTGTAAATTCCCTTACTCTAGGCAGTTATACTTTTTTTTTTCTTTTTTTACTGCAGTGCAATGGACACTTTTATTTCAGTCTTGTGCAAGCAAAGTTCCACAGTGTATAACCATTTCTCATGGCTTTCTTGTTAGTTCCAGCTAGGGTAGAATTGCTAAATCAACTGTATTTGCTTATGTACTGAGTCATCATTCACCAGTTGATTAGATGGAGCTGTTCCAGTTGGGAATAAAATTGTTCGTATCCTCCAACATATCACAGATGAAAATGGGGCCATTTCTGCTGTACACTGCTATAGTGCTGTTATTCCACTGTCAACATCCTGTGGAATTCTGGGGTTTGTAGTTTACTGAGGCCAAAAAGCTCTCTGGCTGAGAATTCTAAATGCCTCTCCCTAAACTGCAAACCCCAGGATTCTACAGGATGTTGAAAGTGGAATAATGCACTCTAAGAGTGTAATGAGGAAATGGTCTGGGATTCATGTGGCTAAGCAACGTGAGAGTGTGCTCATGAAAGCAAAACAAGCAAAGAGATGCTGCAATAGTTTACTTTTGCCTGATCCTGTTGGGAAGAGCAAGATTCCTCCCTCTCCTCTTTCCCCCTCACTAAGGTCATTTCCACACTACACCGTTATAGTGCCATTATTCCACTTTCAACCTCCAGTGGAATTCTAGGGTTTGTACTTTACTGAGGCCCAAGAGCTCTCTGGCTGAGAATTCTAAATACCCCTCCCTAAACGTCAAACCCCAGGATTCCATAAGATGTTGAAAGTGGAATAATAACACTATAACAATGTAGTATGGAAATGGCCTTAATAAGTCAAACTACTTTTGCACTTTAAACTCAGTTTGTACCAGTGGAAGTCAGCTACAACAAAAGGGGAAAATGGGAGGAGAAGAGAGAAACTGGGGCATTTTAAAAAGTAGCTGAAAGAATGGGACAACACAGAACAGTTGGAGGGACGGTATACTGTAGGATTTCGGGCATGCAGTTGTGCATAATTATCCACCAGTGTTTTCAGAATACCGCTTGATCCACAGAGAAGGCAGACATAGTCATTGTACATCTTCCATTGCATAATGAGGCAATAAGGTGGCACATGAGCATGTACAAAATAGTTTGTAAAAAGTCTGTATTCATCAGAAAGGTGGTGCAATGAAATAATCTAACTATGTGAGCATAGATTTACATTACATATGACCCAATTATAGCAAAATCTTGCAGGGATCAGCCAGGTTTCATATACACTTGCATGCAGGTGGGTGGGAGTTCCCTGTCTTCATTCCTGAACCATCCTGAGATTGGGAGCGCATGGATTTATGGTGGAAGCCAAAAACAAATCTGTGTGTGCAGAATGCAAAATGGACAGATGAGAAGATAACATCTCAATTCTAGTTTACAACACACACAGTTTTACTTCCCCCCGTACACATACCCTTTTTGTACATTGCATGGAAACTCAAGGTGTTCAGATAAGCGTCATCCTATATCAATAAAATGTGACACAAGGTGGACCATAAATGCAGGGCTTAATGGCTTGTGTGATGTTATTTCTGCCAGTCATGTATGAAATGTGGCCCTGCTGTCTGTTATTTATGTGGCACTCTGGGAGCGCTCTACGATTTACAGAAGCCTTTGTGCCCCACTATCAGTTTCCCCATGATGAACAGAAAAGAACTGTGGTGTGTTCTTAGGCAGAGTTATTACATACAGAATCAGATGTGGTTGTTTTGCATCTTCAGACCGGCTGCTTTTGGCATCTTTATGTAATGGAGCAAGGGGTTGGGGTTTTTTGGAACTTAGCCCTTCCAACATCCGCAGACTGCCTCTCTCCTATTAAAAAAAGATTGATTAACTTTCTCAGGGGCCGACCTTACCCTACATAATTTTAACAGTGTTATTCTATTTTAATTGCCATCACTGTATCCTGTGGAATCTTAGGGTTTCAGGAGGCACTAAAGCTCTCTGGCTGAGAATTCTAAGGCCATTTCTGCACTTACACTGTTATAGTGCTATTATTCCACTTTCAATATCCTATGGCATCCTGGGGTTTGCAGTGTAGAGAGTGACCTTTAGAAGTCTAAGGCCCTTTTTGCATGTTTTTTTGTGTGCGAGCACTGCTTGAGTGCCGTGCAAATGGGAGCACCGCTGCGCACGATGCACTCCCACTTGCACGGCGCTTATGAGGCTGGGATGGGGCAGGGGTGTATTTTTTTTATTTTCGGCTTGAAGCCAAAAATAGCCCGCGCTCGCGCAATGCTCGTACTGCGCTCGCGCACTTACCTCCATGCGGTGCGTTGGCGAGCTGGCTGGGAAGTGCTTCCTTTCCCCGCGGAGCCTACGCTCCCACAGTGCCCTGCGGAAGGAAGGAAGGGGCGCTCGTGCGATGGTCGCATCATCACGAAGCACCCTGCGGAAGGAAGGAGGGGGAAAGCAGCAGTGTTGTGAAAGAGGCTTCTCGCACGAGATGTCCTCCCCCGTCGCGGGAGAAGGTAAGATGCGAAAAGGGCCTAAGTCAGAGAGCTCTTTGGTCTTAGTAAACTACAAACCCCAGAATTCCACAGGATGTTGAAAGAGGAATAATAGCACTAGAACAGTATAGTGTGGAAATGGCCTAAATGTCCTTCTCTAAAACTGCAAATCCTGGAATTCCATAGGATGTTGCCATGACAGTGAAGGGGGAATTGTGTTGTGTGGCTGGGTCCCTAGAAGCTTCCAGGAGTGGCAATTCACCTTTAAAATATGTTGAGCCCTCCTCAGCACTGCCTAACATCACTCTTCTTTTTCAAAGCCAGATGCAGACTTTTGAGCTGTTTTCTGGGTTTTAGAGGCCATTTGTGGTAGTTAGTATTGCTCCCAGAGGGCTCTAAGAGCAGAATATGGCCACTCTGATGAACATGGTTGAAAGACAGGAGCAAAAAGGCTTCATGTTCCTTTTAGTCTATGTTTGTCAGAATTTTTCACCTCTGCTGCAAGCCAGAGCGAAAGTTTGATCTGTTGTGGTTGGTGTATACAATCTACAGAACTGTTGAGTAAAGCTCTTCCTGGACTGTATCATTCCACATTCCTGTTGCAGGGGGGTTTATACCCTACCACTCTTCCTACAGATATCAATTTTCATAAATTGGACTTATTAATGACCAGAGAACATGATCAGGGTCATGCTGACCAGAGACATGTTCATGGCCATGATGGTGGGAAAAGTCCAGTGAGAATCATGTGGGAAATCCCTGATGCTTGATGGTTTGTGCTAATCTCTTCACCTCTTCAGGCTCTTGGCATTTCCAAATGCAGTGGAAGATAAACTGCCCAGACGAAGAAATCAGAGACCATCTCTTGATCTTACTCTGTGGAGATCTTCTCTATACACCCTACCTGACTGAACATTATGAGATTGTCATGAGTCCCATCTATGGCCATTTCCGCACTGAACTGTTATAGTGCTATCATTCCACTTTCAACATCCTCTGGAATCCTGGGGTTTGCAGTTTAGAAAGCGGTCTTTAGAATTCTCAGTCAGAGAGCTCTTTGGCCTCAGCAAACTACAAACTCCAGAATTCCACGGGATGTTGAAAGTGGAGTAATCACACAATGACAGTGTAGTGCAGAAAGGCCCAATGTTTTGTCACTCTGGAGTTAAAGCAGTCAGACCATACCAGACACCTTAGTCCCTTGGGAAAACCATTACCACTTTTTCAGTGCACCCTTTCAGGGTATGAAATGGGGTATAAAAGTCCTAGCTTCAGCCTAGCCAATTGTAGTATGTAGAATGTAGTCCAAACTTCCAGTCCCTCAGACACTGTCAGAGCCCCTCTGCTGCGACATCCTTCTTCTAGGCTGGTAATATTACCCTTTTTACCCCAATCTCTCTCTATCCAACCTTTCCTGCCTCACTTTCCAATAGCCTTGTATGGTTCTTAAGAGCATCTAATTTCTTGTATATTTGTCAATTCAAATAAAATACTTTGTTTAACTTTAAACTGGAGCCCTCTTTACAGTTAGTACTGGTAGACATAGTGAAAAGATCCTGCCATTACCCTCACCTCACCTCTTTTCAGCTATAATTTCCCCAGATTCTAAGGAGACGCTGGCATCATGAATAGAAGCTGGCATTGTTGTTCTTAGGGCAACAGGGGTGGGGTGGGGTGAATCACATCACGTTCTGAACTCATTCTGTTTCTGCATGCAGGGAGATATAGGGGGTGAGATAGTGGGGAGAGATGGAAAAACAACCGACAGTTCAAAATGATACAGTCCAAAAGAATATTCACTATTCAGTTGAGCTAGCATTTACCCTGAGTCTCCAGTGTAACTGTGTGGAATTCATTTTAACAGCAAACAGATACATTAGCAATTTTTCCAGAAGATTAATTAGGTTAACGTCTTTAGTTCTTAACTGTTTCTGTGGTAGGCTTATATGTAAATAAATGGTGATAGATGAAACCCGGCATGTAAGATCAGATCTAAGGAAGCACAATGGGCCCAGTCACTTATGGGTAGCTTTTTGTATTGTGATTTTGATTGATTTTTCGTTTTTGTTGTGTTGGCACCATACGTATGTCAAGCAGATAAATCTCTATATCATATCGTTTAGAAGTGGCAACGTTAACTTCTGGGACTAATTAGCGCTCGTTCTTTTGACAGCACATTGAGAGTGTTCAGATCCACTGAGCTATAAACAGCACCATTAAACCATCTGACTTCAAGAATACATTCCCTGCCCTCTTTTCCCTTTTTATTTGAGAACATCACATAGTATCTAGAACTATCTTGATCAACAATCATACCTAATTTACCAGGTTTGTAACTGTTCATTGACTGGGAACTCTGTTTTCTTTTACAAGAGGTTAGAGGTCCCTGAAGGAACACTGTCCCCAACTACATTTCCCATGATTCTTTGAAAGAAGCTATAACTGCTAAAGTCATATAAACCTTGGACTAAATTCTATCTTTAGTCCCACTTACAGCAGAGCCGTCAAACCAGTTGGATTTACATATGTGGTTCTTCACTAGTCAACAACTGATTGAGTGGATCTACTCTGGTGGGACTACATACCCTCAACTATCCCAGTTTGTCAAGGATAGTCCTTCTCGATCCTCTGTCATCCCAATTGTTTTCCACACTTTTAACTTGCCCCTGTTTCTCCCTCCTCCCTCCTTTGTCTTCAGTGTATTTTAGTAGCTGCAAACTGAGTTCAAAGCACAAAGTAGTTTGCACTCAATCCAGCAGGTAGAAATGAGAGGAATGGGCAAAATCTTGCCCTTTCCATAAGGTTCAGGCAAAACCAAACTGCTGCAGCCTTTCCGAGCTTGAGGTTCTCTTCCTCATTAATAACATTCACCATCTTGACCACACTCTGAGGTTAGTTGGCCACACATGTCCCAGTTTTCATCTGTGAAATGTTGGAGGGTTTTGGATTCAGTAAGTGGATTTTAGCCCATAGAATCATAGAATCATAGAAATGTAGAGTTGGAAGAGACCACAGGGGCCATCCAGTCCAACCCCCTGCCATGCAGGAACACCCTCAGAGCACTCCCGACAGATGACCATCCAGCCTCTGCTTAAAAACCTCCAAGGAAGGAGACTCCACTACACTCCGAGGCAGCAGATTCCACTGCCGGACAGCCCTGACTGTCAGGAAGTTCTTCCTGAGGTTCAGGTGGAATCTCCTTTCCTGCAGCTTGAATCCATTGCTCCTTGTCCTGGTCTCTGGAGCAGCAGAAAACAAGCCCTCTCCTTCTTCTACATGGCATCCCTTCAAATATTTAAACATGGCTATCATGTCCCCTCTTAACCTTCTCTTCTGCAAACTAAACATCCCCAGCTCTCTTTTATGTCAACCTTATATTAGTGGAAAAGGCAAGAAATCGTTGCTGTTACTTAGGTTAATGGACCACTACTTCCATCGTGCTTCCAGACTGGCCAGACTGGCTAGTGATGATGTTGAATTGGGTTCAACAACATGTTCTCCAACCCTGAGTAATCGGCTGCTTGACTAGGAAGAGATCTCCATGCCTATCTTTTCTTCTCACTTGGCAGCTTGCAGAAAAGGCAGAAATCAGATTACAGGGGTTGGGGCAGCCTCCTTATCTTTTTGGGATGGTTCTGGTTACCATTGTTTCAGTTATGGATGGGGTGGGGGGCTTAACCCCTGACCACCTACCACACCCAAAACCTATTCAAACAGTATTTTCCATCATCAGTTGATCAGGTTACCTGAGGCTTCAGTAAGTTCATGGGCCTCCTTGCCCAAGTCAGTTGCCGTCATGATTTATCATAATTCTCTGACATTAAAAATACACACGGACACAACACATGAATTGCATTCAGCCCTGAGGGGGTATCTTCTGCAGTCCACTGGTATCTTACACACCCCTCATGAATTCATCTCTCTCTGTATCCCTCAATTTTTCTGGGTACTGTACCTCTCTAGTTCCCTCTGGAGCCTAACATAGACATTGCACCACTCTAGGCCATGATAACTTTCTTGTTCCTTTCCCAAAAATATGATTCTTGAAATAGAAAGCATAGAGTACTGTAGGATGAAATGACAAAAGATTTGCACATCTCCATGTGTTGTAGTGTCACTTTCCAAAATCTCAGGCTTCAGAAATAAGCCAAAGAATGAAATGGGCTAACGTGGCCCCCACATCCATCCAAAGCAGGAATCTAAAGACTTATCTCTCAGGTTGTGGTATGGTTTAACCCTTAGCCCTAAGATTCTAATTAAGGTTATTTATCTATTTAAATATTTTTATCACACTCTGCATCATGAAATCTTGGGGAAGTGTACAGGTAGGATTGACATAAGCAGATTAAACAATTTAAGCATACTGAATGCAGATTGAACCATTAGCAAGTTTAAACTAGGGGTGAACAGGTTGCAACAGATTGAAGCCACGTGCATTGACATTTCAGAGGAATTCTGTTAGCCCCCAAAGGCTTTATTTAACAGCCATGTTTTTATTGGGTGCTGAAATGAAGCCAGCATAAATGCTAATTAGGCCTCCAAAGGGAAGATATTCTACAGATGAGGTGCTACAGCCAAGAAGGCCCTCTCCATGTCCTCATGTGGAGGAGGATCACTGCATCGGACCAAAATCTTTGAGCAGGCATGTAAAGGGGGATTCCACCCATCTTATTAAGCTTAAAGTTGTGCTGTGGATAAAATGAGGAATATCGTGACTGTGTAACCACTATGAGGTGTTGGTTTGGCCCAAGAGGTGGAAAAAACTGAAGGAAAGGTCTGTAGTACCTGATTTAGTTCAGAAAGAGGGGAAAAGCTGGAGCAGGGCTATAGCTGCCAGAGCTACGAAGGCCCCTTTTACTTTGAACAAGGTAGTGGGATTTTTAGTTCTGTATTTAGGATGGAACAAGAGGTAAATACTTTATAGAGGAACTTCTATACTGCATTGGCATTTATCTTTTTTATTGAGGGCTTTAAGGTGGCATGCAAATTTTGCAATGCTACTAAAATACATAGGCAGATGAGTCCTGCAGTCAAGTCCTTCATTGGCACCTCATTGGATGGATGGATGGAACATTTGAGAGAGTTTGTATCTGTCAGCTTTAATATACAGTCTTGCATTTTTTTAAAAAAAAATGCTGGAACTTAATTTATGATTGTGTTTGCAATATTCGGTTATCATTGAACATATTATTATTGATCTTCTTAGAGGATGCATCAAACAAAAATGTAATAAATAAATGGTATCATAAATAATGATATCCATTCCCTCATCTACAGATCCCCCAAAATTAATTTTAACGTCTTAGGGAGTAGAAATCCATGTGTAAATGTTTATGTCTTTAACAGGGAGTGTTTCATGGCTTGAGTCATGTTCTTTTTCATCACTCAGCAAACAGTACAGCAGTCTCCCCCTTGCCTATGATGAGCATATGTACAACATCCCTGTTCAAGGGTTATAGCATAGGCTATGGATCTTGCTTCGATGACAGGAATGAGGGGAGTGATTGGCAGCTGGTCCACATAGAGTTCAGAATGAGGCATCTTTTCCCCAGCTGGCTGTTGCAAATGAGATACATATGTAAGTGAGAGGAAGGTCCTGCCAATTGCATAAACTCTTGAGGAGAACTTTGGGTGTAACCCCATTACCCTGCATTGCTGGCAGTAGAAGAACACAGCCTGTGCACATCGCCTGTAATGCAGTACAAACTGTCCTTTTTTTAAGATGCTGAAGGTTCTCTTTTTCCTTCCCTCCTCTTCCCTTCATTAAACCAGAAGCTCATGCATCAGGGATTAAGTGTCATTCCCTTAGTTTCTCAAGGAGCTGGATTTTGGACACTTGAGTATTAGCTCTTATTGAGCACTGCTCATCTTAAGTGGCTGGATGTTGAAGCTTTGCAGTTGTCTTGTCTGTGGGATAATTCGAATTGCAAGGATAACAGTTCTTGCCCGGTGCAGCTCTTGACCATAGCTCTTCAGCACTTTGAGAAGCCCTTCTTTCATGGATTTGTTCTGCATGTCATTAGCAACGATCAGTTCACTAAGGCCATTTCTGTCCTACAATGTTATAGTGCTATTATTTCACTTGCAACCTCCTGTGGAATTCTGGGATTTGTAGTTTACTGAGGCCAAAGCACTCTCTGGGTGAGAATTCTAAATGCCCTCCCTAAACTGCAAACCCCAAGATTCCATAGGATGTTTAAAGCAGAATAATAGCACTGTAACAGTGTCATGTGGAAACGGCCTGAGATGCAGCAGTACTTGGCCAAGTGGCTGTGTTTAAATCAGGGGTGGGCAACTGTGGAAGGGTCAGAAGGCTAGCCTCAGGGAGACCTTGCATGGCCCATCCTCCTGGACTCACTCCCAGGGGGGGAAAAAAAAAAACATTTTTGCCCCCAAAAATTCCCAAATGTTCCCTAGGGGAACATAGTTTTGGGGCTTTCTGGACCCTAGAGGGCATTTGGGACTAAAAAAATTTTAAAAAAAAGTTTCAAGAATTTTTTTTTTTTTTTTTGAAAAATATTGCAAAAATAATTGTTAACCTCTGGAGGCCATAAAAACAGCCCTGGAGAGCACATGCAGCCTGTGGACTGAACTTTTCCCAGCCTTGATTTAGGTCCTTGAGAATGGTTGTGAGAGCTGAACCTGGGCCCTTTCCGCACTGAGGCTTCTAGCGCAAGCGGGGGAGGCCGGCAAGCGCAAGAAGGCTCGTCCGGGAGGCTGCCGCTTCCCCCTCCTTCCTTCCTTCCGCAGGCGAAGGAACCAGCGGGGAAGCGGCACCGAAGGAGGCTTGTCGCGCAAGCCGCCCTCCCCCCGTGCGAAGCGAGAGACCTCGCGCCAGATTCCCACCCCGCGCCCTGGATTCCTCCCCCCGCGCGCACGCCGGATTCCTTCCCCCGCGCGCGCCGGATTCTTCCCCCCACGCGCGCGAAGCGGGCGGCGCGTCCGTCGCGCTACCTCCCCACCCCGCTCCTTCCTTCCGCAGGGGCGGAGGGAAGGAAGCGCGACCCGGCCGGCTCCCGGAGGCTCCGCACGAAAGGTAAGTGCGGGTGGACTCCGGGAGCGTTGCGCGAGCGCGGGGTGATTTTCGCTTGTACGCGAAAATCAAAAAACCCGCGCTCACGCCGCTTCAGCCCCGTGAGCCGGGCGGAAGTGGGAGTGCGTCGTGTGGAGCAACGCTCCCACTCCCGCGAGGCTCACGGGGCTATCGCGCGCGCAAAGGCCCGTGCGAAAAGGGCCCTAGACTCTTGAAGTGAAACCTTAAACACATCAGGTATCAGATTCCTGTCTATGAATACATGTAGCTGATGGGGTGTGAGGTAGAGGATGCTGTTGGACTCAATTCCCACTGGGGGCGCCCCATAGGCAACTGACTGGCCACTATGGAAACAGAATACTTGCTTAGATAGGCCTTTGGTCTGATCCAACATGGCTCTTCTTGACATGGTTGCTGGCTGACTAAGGTACAAAACCAGGCTAGCCAATATCTCTATGCAGTGTAGCCAATTCAATGGCTTTGCAAGAACATCAGAAGAGCCTTCCTGGGTCAGATCAAAGGCCTATCCACTTCAACACATAGGCAAGAAAGTTTGCTTAAAAGTCCTGCTGAAGTACATTCAGACTAAAAAGCTAAAAAATCATACTCTCCAACTGTCCCAAACCCTTTGCCATCCCACTTTCTCAGCTGCTTTAAAAATATCGTAGCTTCACTATCCTCCTCTTTCTCCCCATTTGTCTTCAGCATATTTCAGTGACCACAAACTGATTTCCAAATACAAAAGCAGTTTTCAATTCTATTCACTCAGCGGAGGGAAAGGACAAGAGGTGGCAGAGTTTTGCTTTTTCCTGACAGGCTCAGGCAAAAGCAAACTGCTGCAGCCTCTCGTAGCTTGTGCATCCATCCTCACTAATAACGTTTGCCATCTGGACCGCACTCTGATGTTGTCTGGCCACCTGTCCTGCTTTTCATCTGTGAAACATTGGAGATTATATTATGATTATATTGAAGGGAGATGTTTATTTCACTGTCCCTTAATTCGAGCTGGGTATTTAAATTCATATTACATTGCTGCACTAAAAAGCTTGCAGGACTGAAAATGGAAAATCCCACTCATTTTTCTTTTCTTCTTTCAATTCCTATTTGGAGGTAGTTGCAATTACTTGCTGGTTCCTTCCAGACCAAAGTTAGTAGAGACTTACATCTCTAGTCTAATTTTCTTTTTAAAAGTCATAAATGTGAGTGCCCTCCCCACATCTGCTACAAGTGGCCATGGGAAACAGTATCTGATTTTAGAATGGGAGTTTGTCTTTTCCAGCCAAGTCTCCTTAAGGTCAGGTGTTCCACTGGGTGGCTTAAATATAAGCTATAGCTAAAGCCATGAGACAATGTGAACAGGCCGTATCAGGCAGCAGCTCTGGAGATTCATTTTTTAAAAAAAGCAACACATTCTTAGCTGTTTATCATTACTATCCTTTTACTGCCAGGGATTGAGAGGGTGGCTGCAGCATTTTATGTCTTCTGTGCCAAAATAACTTGGCTGACTTTGGGTACAATGTAGGAAAGGGATTTTCAGGAAAATGTCCTGTGCCAACTTTGACTGGACTGAAATTCCCAGATCTAGAAGGCAGTGTGTTGAACTGAGATTCCACACATCCAGATGGAAATCTCCATTGAGCTATGAAGTTTAATAGGTGCTCTTGAGCCAACCGCTCTTTCTCTACCTCATTGGATTGTTGTATGTCTGTCACTGAGAGGGGTGAGACAGAATGATGGTGATGTTCTATTTATATCCCTCTTTTCTTTAATATTGGGAAATATCAGGTAAGAAGCAACAGCTGCTAAAATTTCCTCTTTTGCACAAACATTAAAGTTGCAGGACCCCCCTCTAGTTTTCAGCCTGCCAAACCAAATCAAGAGGATTCGTATGACTTGCCAATCCCAAAATGTATTGCTGTGCATCCCCATTTCTTTCTGTGCATGAATGTTTGAAAACTCAGATGCCTAGATAGCTCCTTAAGGCCAGAAACTCTTTGTTCTAGCCTCAATGCACCACCAAGTAAGTCAAGTAAGGCTTTCTATGCCTTTAATTAAAAGCTTCCTGTTTCCAGGTTCAGCCCATTTTCTTGTTTGTTTTTTTCAGCACACCTGAGTGGTCAGCAAGGAATAACGGCTTACTTTAATTACCAATTATAGCCATTTTCTGTTAACAGGACAGGGACATAAGTAATTCCCTGGTTTTATGTAGCAAAATGGGGCTATTTTGCTTTATTAAAGTGAAAATAAAAATAGTTAGTAATAGCTGTTTGAATCCCCAAGATGCATTCAACAGAAAGCATTAAAACGAGCATGCAAAAAAGTTTTAATAGCACCGGATAGGACACTTGCTGAACAGACTAAACAGAATGAAAGTATCTTCATTGCTGTGAAAGGCTTGGCTGGATAATATAGCAATGTATAAACGTGATATTGGACCCTTTTAAAAATGTGTTAAGCTGACTACAGAAAAGTAATTCCTTCATTATCAGTGCACGAGGGCTCTAAAGTGAAAATAAAAAACTCTGTAGTGGCTTTATTCATTGGTAAGCTAGTTTTATACTCATGAGGTCTGACATTTTGCTTTCCTGGGTTCCTCCATCTGTATAGGTTCTCCTTTCAACATCCGCCACCCTTTGCCATGGAAACTGCTTCTAGTAGAGATAGGGCAGAAGTTGAACAAAAAGCCAATCATTTCAAAATATGATGTGACGGTTTTGGTTTTTCTGTATGGTCTAAATCCAATTATCAGTTTCTATCAGAGTTTGTTATTGTTTTTTAATGTGCTTTCAAGTAATTTTTTCTACTTATGGTGACCCTAAGGTGAATCTATTATGGGTTTTTCTGGGGCTGAGAGTATGTGACACACCCAAGGTTACCTAGTGGGTTTTCATGGGAATCAAACTAGTCTCTAAAGTCATAGGCTGTTTCTGCACTAGACTATTATAGTGCTATGCTATTATTCCACTTTCAACATCCTGTGGAATCCTGGGATTTGCAGTTTAGGGAGCGGGCATTTAGAATTCTCAGCCAGAGAACTCTTTGGCCTCAGTAAACTACAAACCACAGAATTCCATAGGATGTTGAAAGTGGAATAATAGCACTATAATAGTCTAGTGCGGAAATGGCCATAGTCCAGCATTCAAACCACTACGCCATACTGGCTCACCACCAAAGTTAGAGCCATCAAATCAATAGGAATTTGGTAAATTGACATTTATTTAAGCTCCAGTAGGTCAGTGGATCTGCTTTCATTGGACTAACCACTGGCTTTAGACCTAATATATTATAGTATCCTGGAAAAGCTATTCAAGTAAATCTTGGTCAAGAATTGCCAGCCTCCACATGTCTGTCTTTGTCACATGCAACCTAAAAGTGTGTATGTGTGGCATGTGTGAAGCGACCTTTTTAAAAAAAATAATCTACTATTCTCCTGGAGTCAGGAGGAGGATGGGATCTTTTTCATTACAAGCAGCCAGATTAGCACTTGGCATGATTCTGCAGAATGTATTTCTTTTTCAGTGAGAAATAAAACTGGATATAATGCAATTTATCATTTCATTCACACACCCTTGCTAGGTGTCCCCTTCCAAAAAAGTACCACCGTTGGCAAATGATGCCCAGGTTGCCCTGGTGGTGGCATTCTGCTTGTAGAAGGCTCTCCCTGAGGGTACTTTCCTGGTGCCCATTCTCATGTCTTTTTGGTGTCAGGTACTGCCGTTTTTCTTTTCTCAAGCCTTAAGAAATGCAATCTCTCCCTTTCAAGTGGTGCTATATGTGTGACCTTCATGGCTATTTCAATTTATTTTAGCTTCATTTTTAGTTGAGTCTACAGGTTAGGGTTGTACCTGATTAGGGCTGCCGCTGTAAAAACCGAGAGGGCTTCTCTACCTGTAATGGTTATATCAAAGAAGGAATTTCATCAGGTGTTGATTGTTATCAGGTTGTGTGACAAGCAACACCTGCTGAAATTCTCTCTTCTACACAACCTTTAAAGGCACAGGGGCCCTCTCCTCTTTTCAGTCTGGATAACCTGATGAAGCAAGCTTGGTTTCTGCTGCTCCAGGGTGTACAACCTGAGTCAAAGAATTCAAATCACAAGAAAGGAGATTCCAACAAGATATTAGCCTTCCTCATTGCAAGAGCTGCTTGACAGGGGAATAGATTCCTTTAGAAGGTAATGGACTCCAGTTGCATTAGAATGTGGGGCCAGGGAGGCGATTTGCCCCGGGGGGGGCAAAGTTTCTGGGGTGTCTCTGCCTGTAGCCATGCCCCCGTGTGCCCTGGCCATGCCCCTGAGCACCACAGCCATGCCCCACACACAGTGGCCATGCCCCTCATGCCATAGCCCCTCCCCTCCCCACCCCTTCCGCACACTCCAAGCTCTGCCACTGATGGACTCTTCTTCGTTTGCAGTTTTTAGATAATCATAGAATCATAGAATCATAGAAATGTAGAGTTGGAACAGACCACAGGGGCCATCCAGTCCAACCCCCTCCCATGCAGGAACACCCTCAAAGCACTCCCAACAGGTGGCCATCAAGTTAGATGCCCTTTTCTCAGGAGGACTTTAAGCCTTGGTTTCCTGTGTTGACATGGGTTGGCTTTTTCTTACTGGTTTGTGATTCTATAATAATTGTGATGATTGCTAGCTGCCCTGGATGATGTACCAATAGGACAGGGTGGACAATATTTTAGAAAGTCAGTATGGTGTTAAGTATTTATATTTTAATATTGTATATATTGTGAATATTGTTTTCATTACTGTTGCTTGTTTGATGTCCATTTTGACTTTTGCATCCTATAGTTTTAACAAAATGTTCTCTTTTAAATTATTATAATACTGCTTTGAATCCTTTCAAGAAGAAAAGCAGGGTATAAATAAAGATTAATAATAACAATAATTGTGGTCTGAGCATTAGGCTACCACCCTGGAGACCAAGATTCAAGTCCCTGCTTGGCCATGGAAACCCATTAGATGACCTTGGGCACATCACACACTCTCAGCCCCAGAAAACACTGTGATAGGTTTGCCTTAGTGCAGCCATAAGTCAGAAATGACCAGAAGACACACAACAACAATAAGGGAGTATTTTTAAAAAGCAAGAGAAGAAAGGTCCCCCTGTTGCTTTGCATGTTTTGCAATTAGAAGGTTTATAATGTACCCAAGGCTGGTAATGCTGAGCACAGGGACAGGCAAAATTGGAAAACAGCTGACAGAGAGATTTTAGAGAAAGAAATGGAAGAGTTTCACTTCAGTACGCAGGATGTTAAATTGAGCCATTACAGCTTCTACACGCCATGTGAGCAGTGACCTTTACACAGGAAGTACCATTAACTGAACAGAAACACAGCCGAGTATGTTTACTGGAGGTGATGTTTCTCTTATTTGCTCTCTCTCTCTCTCTCTCTCTCAATCTCTCTCTCTCTCTCTCTCCTCAATGAAAAAAAAATTACAGAAATGAAACAGTATTTTTAATCCAGGCGCGGAGTGGGGGTGGTGGTTAGAGCGACTCGGGATCTTCATTCTCATCCACAGCTCCAATAATGACTACAGCCTTTCATGTGCTACATTGCTTGTACTCATTCTTCTTTGTAATGGTTTGCTTTTAACGGCTTTTAACTTTATTGGTGGTTTAATTATACTTTAAACTCTTCTCTTTTTTAGCTCTATTTGTTTTAACTTTTGTTAAGATACCTTGACTCCCAGACTGGGAAAAAGGTGGGATACAAATCCATACAAATATAACAAAAACAACAATAATGTTTTAGTAATTTGTAGTAGTAATTTGTGGGAGCCAGCATGGTTTGAGCATTGGACTGTGACACAAGAGATCAGCATTCGATTCTCTGCTTGGGTGTATCACACACTCTCAGCCCCAGAAAACGCCTTCCCAGACTAGCATTTCCATCGCCTCCCATCAATTGTCTTGCTGCTTTGCTAATAGTAATTGATGGACTGTCAATTGCTGTGTGTTTTAAGGGGTTGGTTTAGGTGGGTTGGTGGGTGGGGAGGATTGGGTATGTTTTTAATGTCTTTTTATGTATAATGTATTTCATGTTGTTCACTGCCTCGATCCATGTGGAGAGGCAGGATATAAATAAATATTGTTGTTGTTGTTGTTGTTGTTATCATCATCATCATCATCTTGGGGTTGCTATAAGTCAGAAATGACTTGAAGTCACACAAGGTGATGAAAATAAGTTTAAGAGGTGACATGATAGCCATGTTTGAAGGGTTGCCATGAAGAAGGTGGAGCAAGTGTGTTTTTTGTTGCTCCAGAGTCTAGGACATGGAGCAATGGATTCAAACTATGGAAAAAGAGATCTCACCTAACATTAGGAAGAACTTCCTGACTGTAAGAGCTGTTCAACAGTGGAATATGGTGCCTCAGAGTGTGGTGGAGTCTCCTTCTTTGGAGGTTTTTAAACAGAGGCTGGATGACCATTTGCTGGGGGTGCTTTGACTGTTTGTTCCTGCATGGCAGGGAATTGGACTCAATGGCCATTGTGGTCTCTTCCAACTCTATGATTCTACGAACAACAACAAAGTAATAATTTGAATTTGGCAAAGGGAAGGGAATGAAAACTTAGCAGCAGCCTTGCTCACACCTTCAACAGGTAGTTGCTGTTCTTGCTTCTTCTTGAGGTGGTTATTTTTTCAGAAATCCATCCAAGTGAGTACAGATCATACATGTAGTTTATTTATTTATTTCATGTATGGAATTAAGGTCAAAAAAGGAATAAGGAAAGGGAATGATTTTGAAGCAATATGGAAGATATTCGTGGAAAAGGTGTTAGTTAAAGAGGAAGATGTCACACCTCCACAAGAAGAGTTACAATTTTAGAAGGTGGATTAATTTGAGGCATAATTGGCTCTGGGGAAAGGGGAACACTTAGCAATAGTTATAGGTTACATTTAGTTTGGAAACGATAGAAATAAGAATGAAATTACTAATGGTATATTTTTAAAATGTTAAGCACGGGAATAAATAACAACAATGGGTATAATGAGAGTGAGATTGAGATGTATATAACCAAAATATATAATCAGTAATATGTTGAATAAGTAATATTATGTAAATAGATTTAGAGAGAAATAGAAATGTAAGCATTTTTGTTGTTGTTGTTGTTGTTGTAACCTTTGTTCCTTCACTTTTATATTTATCTCCTTATATGTTTTTTGTTCTTTTTCTTTTCTTATAATTAAAAAAAAAGTATATCCCCCCTTTCTCTCAATAAAGGTGGTGAACGACAGATTTAAAACTGTGTGTGCATTTATGTGCCTTCAAGTCATGTGTCAGCTTATGGTGACCCCATTAATTTCATACAGTTTCCTTAGGCAAGGAATACTCAGGTGGTTTTGCCAGTTCTTTCCTCTGAAATATAGCTGACAGCACCTCATATTTATTGGTGTTGTCCCATCCAAACAGCGCAGTACATCATTGAAAAACCATGCTAAAATTTCTGAAATTTTTGGGTGTGCTTTCTAAAAGCCTAGTGGCACAAGAGTGTTTTCAGGTGGCGATGAAGGGAGAGCAAGTAGAGAGTCTTCTCACCGATTTAGGGAGGGAGTCCCAAAGACTAGAGGGCCTTTCCGCCATACACTGTTCTAGTGCTCTTATTCCACTTTCAACATCCTGTGGAATTCTGGGGCTTGTAGTTTACTGAGACCAAAGCGCTTTCTACCTGAGAACTCTAAATACCCCTCCTTAAACTCCAAAGCCCAGGATTCCATAGCATGTTGAAAGTGGAATAATAGCACTAGAACAGGATAGTGCAGAACTGTCCTAGAATCAGCCACTGAAAAGTTCTCTTTTGTTGTCACCATACAAGCCTGAGAAAGTGATGGGGAAGAGAGGAGGACCTCTTCTAAAGATCTCAGGTTCTAATGGGCTCATAAACAGAAATGCAGTCCTTCAAATAGCCTTGACCCAAATAGCCTGATGGTGGGAGAAAAGTTGGGAGTTGTTATTCATGCCCTAGTGCAATAGATCTTCTATCCAGGTTGTATGCAGCAGGTGCCCAATGAGAGTTTGCTCTCCACGGGTTCCCTAATGCACAAACCACACATGCAGATTAGGAGAATGTGCTGAAACTAATGATCCCTCTTCAGACTTATGGCTCTGTCCATGGAATATTAGCTGTAAATGATTGTAGTATAAGATATCAACACTTTTCAATGCATTCATGGGTGTTTCACTAGGTACTTAAAATAGCAGATGGCAATCTGTGGGGATTTTACACTTTGCAACAGCAGGTGGGTTGTTGTTTTTCAACCAGCCCTCCTTACCAAACTATTTCCCCGGTTGATACTATGCTCATGGAGCCCCCCAGAGTTACATCAGTATAGTATTATGCAGCATCTATATAGCTATACACTGTGCCATTCATCAACAGTATTCTGGTGAATCCATAAACCTTACCCTAAAGACAAAGTTAGCTATTGTTTTCTTGCTTGTTTCTTTGCTTCTGTGTATGCATACACATGCACACACACGACATATAAACCTCTCTGCTGTTTCTTTTTAAAAAGGAAGGTCATGACTCTATTTAATTCATGCATTTGTTGCTTTGGTGTTCTGCCACTTCCTCACATAGCTTGTGGAAATGTGCATGAGGATTGTCTCGTACCCACTTACATTTCACAGATGAAAACTGGGGCACATGTCCAGGCAATATCAGTGTGTGATGGAGGTGGCAAAACTTATTAATGAGGAAAAGCACATAAACTAGGGGAGACTGCAGCAGTTTACTTTTGCCTGAGCCTCCTCAGAAGGGCAAGATCCTGCTCCCTATGTCTCCCCTGCTGAGTTAACTGAGTGCGAATGGTTGAATTCTCAGCCAGAGTGTTTATACACAGCTCAAGACTAGATGTATTGTTCTGAGTTTGTAGGTCTCTCACAAATAACTTTAACTTCTTACCAGCATGCAATCTTATAATTTTGTAATTTTGGTAATAATTTCTGTAATAATGAAAAAAAGAAAAATTCTCAGCCAGAGTGCAATTCAGCCTCAGTAAACCCCAGAATTCCACAGCATATCGAAAGTGGAATAATAGCACTATAACAGTATAGTGTGGAAAGGCCCTTTGAGGCTATTTTCCAGCAATTCATGTAAGCTGGGAAGGAAGGGAGAAAATGGGAGGAGGAGGGAAAAAACCGGAGCATTTTAAAAGCAGCTGAAAAAGTGAGATGACAGAGGATTATCTGCGACTATCCCTGCAAAATTGGGACAGTTGGAGAGGGTATGGTGGTCTGAAATTCCTGAGAGAAAGGGACGAGAAGAGAGAGAGACCCGGGTAAGATCAGTGGTTGACTGAATAACTTGCAGAACAGGCATTAGTGAGTATATGACACATTTAAATTTAAATACACAAATGAATACTTGTCACTTTTTTCTTTTTCTCTGACTCATTAATTATACCAAATTTAAAGTCAATCAAAGGTGGGAGGGAATAGAATCCCAAAGCATATGATGTGTAACATTTTTAATGACTTGAGTCATTCTTTTTTTAAAAAAAATGTTTTACAAGCAATAAAGTTAATTCAGAAAAGGATTTCAGCAAGAACAGTCCTTTTTATTACTGTTAAGCACGGCTGGTAAGTGCATATTTCATGTTCATTTCACAATCATTGAAGAAACAGCAAATAACATTTGGACTCCTTTTAGGCTTTTATTAATTGTAGCAGAGTGAAAATAAATGGTCATTCTACAATCCTAATTACTAATTACTTTTATAGAATGTTGGGAGGGCTTTTTCATCAGAAAGCTGGAGCTGACAATAAGGGAACGGCACATGTCAGTGCCTTAACTTGAATATTTGGTACCTCCGATTGGGATAAATTAATCAATCCTATTAGTAACCCTGTGGGAGCTGGGATGCTCCACAACCCATCCAGAGGGCATCAGGTTGAGGGAAGCTACATAATCCTGTTGTATTCTTTTCCCAAAGTCATGCAAAATAGGTCAGTGTTATTCTCCCCATCTTGTAGATGTGGGAGTTGAGGATGAAGCTACGATTGAATACAACAAAGCTTAAACTGCCTTGTGACTTCACATCAATATTATTGCTCAGAACTGCAACCAGAACTGCCTTGTCACTTAGCCATTTTGCTATTTCTGTTACTAGGTGAATTATAGTCTCAGCATTAGATCCTTCCTGTTTAAAGTGGACAAGGAACTGTTTGCTTTCTAAGAACGTGTGAATATCCAGTACAACTGAGATGCATTCGTCTCTTTCTTTCTTTCTTTCTTTTGCCTTTCTTTCTTGAAAGACTGTGTGCCCCCTGTATACATTTTTAGTACATTCTGGTACACTGAGCCAATTTAAATATTTATAAAAATGATCTACAAACTGGTGAAGTGGTCAAAAAATCCTACTGGCATAGTCAGAGCTGGAATTACCTTTAATCCACCACTCAGTATTTACTTTGGTTTGTTGCAGCTTGCTAAAGCATGCACAGGAAAACACCAAAGGGCCAATTTTCTGTCATGCTGGGAACAATGAGAAAGTCACTTCCATTTTTGGGGGAAAAAACACCCTTTTTCTTTTTTTTTCAAAATCAAGGTGTGAGAGCACGATTTTATTTTATTTTATTTTTAGCAGAATCTGTCTCCATAAAGATTGATAAGATCCCTGGTCAACTGCCTTGCTCAGGTCTTGCAGACTCAAAGCTGTCACTGTCTCCTAAAATGATTAGGAAACACAAGCAACTCTTCTGATGACATTTAGGTCCTTTGAGGTTTATAAAAAGGCAAGCAAAAGCTGTACAGAATTAGTCTTTGCTTGAAAAAGTGGATGAGCAGGCTGTTTTTACTCTCCTTCACAGAATTTGTTCAAGCTGAATTGTCAGATATTCAGGACAGTCTCAAAGAACTGACTCCTCAAATTGTGGAGTTTGCTAGCTATGTCTCAGCTTGGACTGGGGATGCAATTTTTCAAATCATTTCTTCTCAGAGGTAGCAATAAGTGATTTCAGAAAATTTCTTCCCTTTCTGAGAAAGTCTTCAAAAATCACAGTTTCAAAAGTAATTCATAATTTGGGAGTTATTCTGTGAAAATATCCCACTTGGTTGTTTTGTGAAATAGTTAGCATTTTCTGGGGAGGAGACAGCTTTTCTGCATGGAGAATAATATTCAAACACAGAAATATTAACTCTGGCCAGAAAATGCCATAATTGGAGATTTATTCTGTGTAAAATTGGCACATGGTTAATTTGCATAGAAAATAGCATTTTCTGCACAAAAAACAGTATTTTCTGCACAGGAATTGATATTTCTGCATTGAAATAGTTCCCCTTCACAAAAGTCTGTTTTCCCCACAAAAAAGGCTGATTTCAGTGCAAACCAACCACACAAATTTTACACAGAATTGAGTCCTGAACTGTGAAGATTCTTGTCAGTCAAGGGTTCTTTTCATCATAATTTCTCAGCACTCAAAACACATCTTTGATGATTTTTCAAATATTTTTTAATATACTTTCCATCCCTTGCTTTGGCCGCTTCCAAAAGGCATTAGAAAAAAGGCATAAGGAGGAAAAGAGTATGTATGGCTACTACTGTTATTTCTAATCCCTGTGCGTATGTGTGAGTGTAAAGCTTGGAAGAGTCAGGTTTTGGACTACAGTTCCCAGAATCCATGGCTATTGGTTGTACAGTCTGGGGAGGCATTCAGGGTGTGGTAGTCCAAAAAAGTAACTTTTGCAAGCAGAGTTTGTGGGTGCGTGTACATGCACATACATGCATAAAGGCAGCCAGTTTCTCGACACTTGGTACAGTGGAGATGGATTAATGTCAGGAGAGTGAGAATAACTTCCCAGCCATTTTCTGTTCACAGCTGGCTTTTAAGACAATAAATTGAGGTAAACTGATCAGTGAGGTTGAAAGGAGCAAGCAGCAGGCCTCCACTTTGAGCATCAAGAAGCTGCGAACTGATCTTGTCATTTTTTTCCCTTCCTCTCCACCTCCTACAAACACTCAGAGATGGATCTTTAAGGAAGATTTTACACTGACTGCCGTTGAGCCCCGGGGTCGAGAAGCTTAAAATGACACCTGTCTGAGTGCAACTACATGCTAATCGAAGCTCTAGGTGGCCCCACTGAGGTGAGAGGGAAGAAATGACACAGCTGGAGGCCAGCCTCCTATTTTGTGAGAGGTGAAACAGCAAGGGAAAGTTATGGCAAATATGTGGCAGTCATATTGCAAAGAAGTATAAAGTAACTCTCAGCCAATACCTGTAGAAATCCAACTATGGTAGAAAACACAGTGGGAAATACGTATGCAAAGGAAGAAAGAAAGAAAGAAAGAAGGAAGGAAAGAAAGAAAGAAAGAAAGAAAGAAAGAAAGAAAGAAAGAAAGAAAGAAACTGCTGGAGTTTGAAGGAGAAATCCAAGAGCCAGAAAATAGAATCATAGAATCATAGAAATGTAGAGTTGGAAGAGACTCCAGGGGCCGTCCAGTCCAACCCCCTGCCATGCAGGAACACCCTCAAAGCACTCCCGACAGATAGCCATCAAGCCTCTGCTTAAAAACCTCCAAGGAAGGAGACTCCACTACACTCCGAGGCAGCAGATTCCACTGCTGGACAGCCCTGACTGTCAGGAAGTTCTTCCTGAGGTTCAGGTGGAATCTCCTTTCCTGCAGCTTGAATCCATTGCTCCTTGTCCTGGTCTCTGGAGCAGCAGAAAACAAGCCCTCTCCTTCCTCTACATGGCATCACTTCACATATTTAAACATGGCTATCATGTTTGGTCGCCCTCCTCTGGACTTGCTCCAGCTTGTCAATATCCTTCTTGAATTGGGGTACCCAGAACTGGACACAGTATTCAAGATGGGGTCTAACCAAAGCAGAGTAGAGTGGTACCAGTACCTCCCTCGATCTAGACACCATACTCCTATTGATGCAACCAAGAATTGCATTGGCTTTCTTGGCTGCCGCATCACACTGCTGACTCATGTTCAGTTTGTGGTTTATGTTGTTTTCCTATTCTCTTTTCTCTGGAAATATCAGAGCTTTTGGTGGGCTTTTTTTTTTTTTTGGTGGTGGTGGTGGTGGGCTTTTTTTGTTTGTTCATTCTGATATGATCTCTTCCCCCACTCCCTGCTCTCAATTTCAATAAATTAGTAACAACTTTATTGGCTTGTGAGAGCCAAAATGGTGCGGTGGTTTGAATGTGGAACTAGGACACACAGAGACCAGGGTTCAGATTCCCACTTGGCTATGGAATCCTTCTGGGTGTCTTTGGGCAATTTGCCCCCTCTTAGTTTCAGAGGATGGCAATGCAAAACCACCTCTGAACAAACCTTGCCAAGAAACCCATCATAGGGTTGCCGCAAGTCTGAAATGACATCAAGGCACACAGCAGCAAGAAGAAGCTTGACTTAGTTGAGTTAAGGAATGAATTGAGAGATCAGAGCCAACAGAGTTTGTTTTCAAAGAGGAAGAAATGAATTTCTATCACATCAAAGAAAAAACTAGGTTGTTTGTTATATGGGGTGCATTTCAAGCTCAAAGTGCTTCCAAATTAATGATAACATCTGGCTGTATCAACCTTGAACACATTCAGTTTCATCTGGTTTCAGAAGCTAATCAGGGTCAAACCATTAGTACTCGGATGGGAGCATCCCAGAGAATATCAGGAATCTCTGGATACAACTCAGAAAGAAGCCTTCTTGAAAACTCAAAAGAGCTGATGCCAGTCAGTGTTGTAGACCAATGATCTAACTCACGATAAGACAGAGGTGTAAATCTTTGCCATTTTCATGCTCACTTGCATAGACAAATACCTTTTGTAGTCTTCCCTTGCTGCAAGCTGTGAGCAGGGGAGAATCTGTACAGTTCTTGGGAGGTATTTGCTCTTCACAAAACTTTTTGGAATATTTGCTTTTTGCAAAGCTTTTTGGGGAATTATTTTTCGCAAAAATACTCTTCTGAGCAGAAAATATATTTGAAATTATATTTTTCCAAATGCTAAAAATTTGAAAGTTATAATTTGAGAATTATTTTGCATGCAACTATTTGTTTTATAGAATTGTAAATAATCGAAGAGTATAATTTGATAATTATTTTGCACAAAGCTTTCTGTTGTATAAAATTATAGAAGTTTTCCAACTGTAATTTGAGAATTATCCAACATAAAATATTTTGTTTTATAAAGGCTTTAGAATTATAATTGGAGAATTATTCTGTGCAGAATAATGATGCAGAATAATTCTGTGTAGAATAATAGTCATTTTAAAAAAACTGGTGCTACTCTATTCTTTTGGGCAGGTGTTCCTTGAGCACTGGGAAACCTATTATTCTTGCAGGAAACAAACAATTACAAGTATTATTTCTGTCCTTGGTGTAAGGCAACTTTTTATCTTTTCCCCCTCCATCAATTCACCAAGCATATTCTAAGACTGACCAAGCTAGATCCATTTTTCTACCATCCCTGACCAAAAATATTCCCAGTAGACTGTGAACAAGATGAGGAGCATGACTGGAGTAAAGTGTTAAGGAACAAAAGCCAAAGAGAAATGGAGGAGCTGTTCTTCCCACCCACAAAATATCCACGTCTCCCCCAAGAGAGAACAGGGCCTACCTTCACTTGTTAAAAAATGTTTCTGAATTTGCAAAAAGCAAGCATTGAGCTGGTTTTGCTAAGTAACCATGAGGAGAAACATCTAGGTCTTCAAATCAGGCCAGGAGGTGTGTGGGAAGTACCATTGGACTTTGGCACTGTTTCATTACAAAGCATCCAAATATACATGTACTGATCTTCTGAAGCACATTGACCTAAAGCCATTGTGTGGGATTGTTGACCTGTATATGTTATGAAGAGTGCAAAAGATATGAGTCAGGTGAAGAGGTGCTAACTATGAAAGTATTTAGAGAAGGACTGGGGGAAGGACTATCACTTTGTGTTCAAGACAACTCTGCGAATGGTTCCACAGTCCTATTGTGCTAGTTCCCAGTAAGATCTTTTGCAGATGGAAACTGTAACTCCATGAGTGCCTTTAAGTGGAGCTGAGCTATTACCAACAGGAAATTTTTATTTCAGTAAGTATTATAAAGGAGAAAGGATGAATAAGAAGAGAAAGCAAGCCTTGCAGAACAGTAAGGAGCTGACTCACCCAATGGCCAAAGAGATTCAGCTGTTGCATTATGAAAAATGGACGATTCAGAAGAGGGTTAATCTTATATTCCTCTGATGAATCTGAAGTCCTTGAAACAGCGCTTGCTATGTCATGTCAATCACTTTCTAGTAATATCTTGAATAACTTGGGGAGTTGTAAATTGGGCATCTTGTGTATTTAATCTCCCCCTAGCTCAAAAATGGATGGCATTTCTATAAATGCTGAACTCAAATTGCCTACCCTTTGTGTTGAAAACTGCACCAAGGTTTTAACTGGTTTTATCAGGCACTGGAAGCACAATTCCCATTGTTTGCAAAATGTTCTCTTCTCCTTCATTCTTGGCCTGATTTTCTCACTCGGATACTTAACTTGGAATCATAGAATCATAGAGCTGGAACAGACCTCAGGGGCCATCAAGTCCAACCCCCTGCTATGCAGGAACACCCATCAAAGCACTCTCAACAGATGGCCATCTGCTTGAAAACCTCCAAAGAAGGAGGCTCAACCACACTCCGAGGCAGCATATTCCACTGCTGGACAGCTCTGACCATCAGGAAGTTCTTCCTGAGATTCAGGCGGAATCTCCTTTCCTGCAGCTTGAATCCATTGCTTCTTGTCCTAGTCTCTGGAGGAGTGGAAAACAAGCTCGCTCCCTCCTCAACATGACATGCCTTGAAATATTTAAACATGGCTATCATATCGCCTCTTAACCTTCTCTTCTGAAGAATAAACACACCCAGCTCCATAAGCCATTCCTGATAGGACATGGCTTCCAGACTCTTCACCATTTTGGTTACCTTCCTCTGAACACATTCCAGCTTGTCGATATCCTTCTTCATTGACTGTTGATGCCCACACAGTTTGGTGGTTAGGGACATGACAAAATGCCTTTGTGCTGGGGTTTGGAACATGGCAAGGACTCAGTATTATCAATCCCTATGCCATCTATAAAGATAAGATATCAACAACCTACATAGGGTCTAAGGTTTTTACTCAGCTATATTGGTTTAACTGTTCAGCTCAAGCTTTGGATGGGTAGTGATGAGGGCAGGGTTTCTGCAAAGAAGCTGTGAATTTGGACATACCTGTTTCATACTAAAGCATCTGTTTCTGATGTATTACTCTAATTGGGTATTGGGGAAAATGGCTCTTGCATTCAACATCATGGTTGTGTTACCACTACAAGTTATTGGTTTGGCACAGTGGCTAGGGAAACTCTAGGGAAGGAGCTCTACTAGCTAGTTGAGTTCAGAAAGAAAGGGATTGCTGGAGAGGAGCTGCATTTGCCTGGGCTAAGGTCCAAGCCCTTTTCACCTTAAAAAAGGTATCAGGATTTTATATTATGTATTTAGCAGGGAACAAAAGGCTAAATTCTTTGTAGTGGAGCTTCTGTACAGCACTGACATTTATTTTGTTTTTAATTTAGGACTTTAAGATTTCATTCAAATATTGCAATACTGCTGAGCAGCACAACTAGAAGAGTTGTAGAGTCAATTCCTGCTCTGGCAGCTCATTGAATGTATGGAATTTTGGGGACAGTGCATATGTGTCAAATTTACAGATGCAGTTTGTTTATTGTTGTGAGATACACACACAGAGAGAGAGAGAGAGAGACTTAAAGTGTGACTGTGGCTTTAAAACAAACCCCATAGAATCTAGAAAGAGTTACAGCAACAATTCAGTTCATTTGATGTTGCCCAGAAAACTCACCTATTTTGAGTTTCTTTAAATAATGCATTAGTGTTCGAAACACATCTGTTAAATTGGGAAAATGGAGTTAACTAATTAAGTTTATAAAAAATAATCTGTTGACAAATGAATAAATAAAGTACCATATATAATATGATTTTGACATATATGACATTAAAAGACCTGCCTAATACTGCGGGGGGGGAGAATTGTTTGGAGAAAGGAAGGTGAGATAATTCGCAGAAAAGTTTAGAAAAGCCTCCTCTCTTAAAAAAATAAGTATGAAAAAAGAACTGAATACCAATATTAAAGAAAATTAACCTAGCTTCTTCCTTCCAATGGCCCTTTGATTTGCCATATAGAAAAGGGATGCAATATTAGAATTCTCCAAAATGGTTTGGGGTAGTGGAAGGGGCTTCTTTATGTCTTCACTTTAAAAATGACAACAGTGGCAGCTAAATTGAGGCACTCCCTTATTTCAATTCTGAAACCACATTTGACATTATAGTATTTATGCCTAATGTATACAAGCATTGCTAATGTACTAGAATTAAGACACCAAATGCCGCCATACCCTTAGCTCAGCCATTAAAAATACATTAATGTTCTGTTTCCTGCAAATTGGCCCCCTTTGTCTGTAATTTATTCAGCAATAATGGCTATTTTTATACATATATTTCCCTGGAAAGTTAATAGGCTGCCTCTGAAAGCTTTTTGAGCTGCCGAACATCCACTGAGTATGGTGGCATCGCCTAAGCTTTGCTTTTAGTGCTGGGTTGGTTTTGTATGTTTGTTGTTGTTACTTGCTGTTGCTTTTCTTTTTAAAAGGTCTTTGCAATTTAGCTTCTAGGATACCGTGGCCTGTCTCTTCAATATGGACTCCTCCCCCCACTCACATGTCCATCTAGTTATTTAACCCATTTTGTCAGCACTGCAATATTAAGCTTATTTACCCTTCTCATGTAGGCATGGATTCTTAATTATGCCAATGACTGTGGATGTTTCAGATCTCCTAGGAATGGGAAGTGATAATGCTGCAAAGTGTTTATTTTTTTATGTATAAGATGAGAGCTGCAAATACATGCCAGAGGAGAGGATGAATTGGCCTCTTTCTGGGAGAAGCTGTGAATCTTTCAGTGGAGCAAGAGTGTCTTTGAAAGCCTGGCATTGCTGAAACAGGAGGGGCATCTAGCCACCTTTGGGAAGGAGGCATTTCCCAAGCAGAAGCTCGCTCTTTCTTTCTTTCTTTCTTTCTTTCTTTCTTTCTTTCTTTCTTTCTTTCTTTCTCTCTCCACCCCTTACTCTCTTTCTTCCATAGTGTGGATTATTTTTAAAAGCTGTTGGGGGGAAGAAAGCCAACCTGGCTCACAATTGACTAAACAGAGAAACTTCTGCCACTGCAGCAATAGCAGAGATGTTGCTGCTGTACACTTCAAGATAACAACTGTGTCTGACATAAAGGAACCAAAAATGCAAGGAAGGGTACAGGAGTGAAAGAAAGCTCACCCCTGGGTAATTTGCTTTTCTCTTTGGTGGCTTTAATTCCTTGAATTCAGTCTAATGCTTTATGGTGGGTGGGACAGAAGAGAAAATGTGGAGAAAGGCATGGAATCCCTTGATAACATGGAGGGTAAATATTGCAAGTGTATTCTTTCCCCTTTCCTGTACTGTGACTATTTTGTGCAAGCTTTCTTATCTTTTGCAACCTCCATAGATAAGAGTGTTGTTCCATAGATAGGGTGTGGTGTGTTTGTTTCATCTCCACCCTACACCCTGTCTCTGGAGCATCAGAAATGGTCAATACAGAAATTAAGAACACTAGGTGAGTGCAATTAGGCCTTTAAAAAAAATTGCAATAATTTCAAACATTTTGAACAAAATTCTGCATGTTGTCACAAAACTGAAGTTCAACTGGTTGTGGGCCCAGGCCAAAATACAATGGTGTTCTTTGGTATCCAGCTTTCTGTCTTCTTCTGCTGCTGCAGCTTTCTGTGACACCACAGGTTTCTTGACCCCACCCCAACCCAAGTTATTTTTAAAGTGTGTGATGGTGATAGAAAAAGTGAGACACCAATCTCATCTGAAGCAATGGATCCAGCCAAAGAGCACCATTGGATCTTGGTTCCAGGAAACAGTTTTCCAAGCAAATAAGTCTCTTTTTAAAATGTTACTAGTCCACAGATGGAACATATTTGCCTGTACCTGTGCTGTTTGTTTTATATTGGCCTGATTGATGGGTTTGTCCAAAAGAGAGATATGATAAGTAATGGGACAGAAGATAGAAATGTGATCCTCTGAAAATAAATGCTGCCTTTTCAGAAGGTGTGTTTAGGCAGTGGTATGGCTAAAAGCAAAACAAGGATTAACTTTGTACAATTTTCAGGCGAAAGGAGGTCCCAAACTATTCACAACTCTTGACCTTCTTTGCTTCCCCCCACCTCCAATTTTTGTGATGGTGCTGATGGCTACAGCAGTAGCCGCTGTCTGGCAGAAATCTCTTCGTCCGATGTTGTAGCATTGCACAAAGAGGATGCCTGCGGAAACCATGCAGAGGACTTCAGTGGAGGAGGGGCAGCAGCTGCCACTATACCTACTGGAGGGTTTTGTACCCTTCCCTGTATGAAATTTCATTTTCGTGTTTGCAAATGGGACAGAGGAGAAGGACAGGTAGGCATGCATCTGCTTGGCATGCAGAAGATCTAGGGCCTTTCCCCACTACACTGTTATAGTGCTATTATTCCACTTTGAACATCCCATGGAATCCTGGAGTTGAGGGAGAGGCATTTAGAATTCTCAGCCAGCGAGCTCTTTGGCCTCAGTAAATGACAAACCCCAAAATTCCACAGGATGAAGATGGAATAATAGCACTAGTGTAGTGCAGAAAGGCCCCCAGTTGGTGATAATTTTAACTGGAAGATGCTAAGGTATGTGATGTGAAATACTTCACCCTGAAAATCTGAAGAGCTAGCAGGACAAGTGGTCTGAGTTGGTATAAGGCAACTTTGTAGGTTTCTAAAAAGAAGAAGGAATTGTTTCATTTACCTGGTCTTCTGGATGTGATATTCATCACAGATGGTTATTTCTCTGCATCAGATGTGGCTTTGGGTTGTTCCTTATTGTGGGCCCACTTGCTTGAGTTGACTCTGAGCACCTGCTCTGAAGTTATATGGTTATGGTACTCACCTTGTTTGGTCTGTTCTCTCTGTCTCAGCATCCATCACATGTGTGTTCATAGCATTCATTCATAGCATTCATCTTTATGGTAATACAACAGAAATATACTGGCAGTATTCTACCCAATGGATTGGGCTGTAGGAAATTTTCTCTCTTTCCAGAAAATAATATTGCCTCAAATTATAAGAAATGCTTACTGGTGTTGTGGTCAATGACTGCCAAGACAGCAGGGAGACTGATGGGCTTTTAAAAAGAAATACCTATGGCCTGTCTATTCCTGTGTATTCCTAAATTCCTTCCATTACAAAATGTCTGACTTTGGGTCCTTCTTCTATTGTAGTAGGTTGGAATTCTTGGGAAATTACTTTTAAGGAGAGTAAATAGCATGACATGCTGAAGCTATTTATAATTAAACAAGTTTTAGGATGATGCTGGCAGTGGCAGAGCTTGGAGTGTGGGGATGGGGTGGGAGGAGGTGGGCTACAGTGCAAGGGGTGTGGCCACTATGCATGGGGGCATGGTTCTGGTGCATGGGGACATGGCTGCAGTGTCAGGGCTCACAGGGTATGGCCAGGGTGTGCAGGGGCATGGCTGTGGGCCAGGACACCCTAAAAACATTGCCGCCTGGGGCAAACCCACCTCCCCCACCTCCCTGTCTCTACGCAACTGGATGCTGGAGACCCAGAGCATCATTCTACCACAGCTGAATTCTGGATGGCTGCAACATATCATTCAGTTCATTTATCCTGAAAAGTAACTTTCCACATTCTCAAGTTCTGCAGTGAATCTGTAGCAATTAATCAGCTCCTTTCTTTTCTCACCTAAGAAGATGATGTTTCCTTTAGCCATAGACAGCCTGTTGTGCCAATTTCCTCTTGAAATGCCTGGCATTCTAGAAGATTTAGGACTAGTTTAGTATGCAGCCAGCCAACTGCTGGAAATGGACTAGGCTAAGGGAAAACACACACATTCACACACACAAGTCCCTGGGCTGGTGGAATTTGATTGCCTCAAGGAATTGAAAATCTTAGCTTTTAAAGTAATCCAGGCAGTCATTGTGGGCCTTCCTCCTTGCCAAGTGAAGCTAATTTAATTCACGGTGTGTTTGCTTTCCACTGGGGAGCATCTCGACAACAGCACCATCATACACACACAGACAGACACGCACATGCAATCAAGCCAAATGACTCCAATTTAATCCCAGGTCTACACCTATCATCTTGATCCAGTGTAGTTTTCTTAGCACTTTTAGATGCAGATACTTCATTTTCGGAAGAGAGGAATCTGGAATAATGGCACGTGTGCACATAAATGAAAAGAGTAGGCACTGCTCAGACGAGTAGTACATTTCATGTGGTGGCGATCCTGATCATATGTTAGCCCAGCCCTTCTAAATTTGTGTGGTGTATCAAAAATCATATTTCCATATGATCTCCCCTTCAGAATAACATACATTATTGTCTTTTAACAACAATCACTTCCTTGGCTATCCAAAAAATTGATGGTTTCCTCTAAGTGTTATGGCTTTTCCCTTGTTTTCAGTTTATTTCACTTGAATTTTCCTTTTGCTTCAGAGATAGTTCTTTTATTCCCCATCCCATTTGCAACTAAAACAGGAAAAACACATGCCAGTAAATCAAAGAAACAAACATGAAGCAACACTGTCCCTGGACTGTAGAGCTTCAAACTATTGGTACATAATAACAACTATAACATCTAAAAATCAGTCCACATGAAGACAGCCTTGGGTACTACTGTGTCAGTAAGTTTTATAGGGTAAAGATTTGTGCTTTCCCTCTCTGCAGCCTGAAAGTGTATAGTCCCATATAGTTTATCATTTCACTGTTGGTTGGTTTGTTCTTATGGGCCTTCAAGTTGTTTCTGACTTACGGCGACCCCAAAACAAACCTATGAGAGGGTTTTCTTGGGAAGATTTCTTCATTGTCTTTGCTTTCCTCTGAGGCTGAGAGAGTGTGACTTGCCCAAGGTCACCCCCAGGGGGTTTCCATGGCTGAGCAGAGATTTGAACCCTGGTCTCCAGAGTCATAAGCCAGTGCTCAAACACTCGGGGAGTTATCAAATGTTCAGTTGATTTGGCTTGTTTCTCAGATTGCTATAGTGCAGTCTGGAATCTTCAGCCTCTTCTAGATTATGTGTTCTCATTAATAACTTTTGCCATCTTGACCATACTGGGTTGTTGCTTGGCTACTTGGCCCCCCATGACTTGGTTTTCATCTGTGAAATGTTGGAGGGTGTGGAGGCCTAAATACCCTCAAGGCACCAGATCCCATATGATCTTGGAAGCTAAGGAGAGTCAGCTCTGGTTCATACTTGCATTGGAGACCGCCAATGAATACCAGGTGCTGTAGGTTGTATTTCAGAGGAAGGAACTGGGCAAACCGCGTCTGAGTATTCCTTGCCTAAGGAAATCCTATGAAATTCACAGCATCACTATAAGTCAACAGGTGACTTGAAGGCACATGTACACACACACACCTGGAGGCAGATTGCTTTACAATATAGTGAGCTCTCCTTTGTTGCACGTGCTCAAGGGATCCAGCTGTCAGGGATGCCATAGGTACATCCTGCATTGTAGTTTCTGTGGTGAAAGGTGGGTGCAGATGACCTCCAAGATAACTTTCAATGATATGGTTATATCAGCAAAAATTTGAAGTGCAGTTCCTGAAACAAGGTATTCTAATTTCTCAGAAGCAGAGAGAGTACAGTGTAGTGGCCCAAATGTTGGACTAGAATTAGGACTCTGGGAGACAAGGGTTTGAATCCCCATATGGCATGCAAGCTCTCTAGGTGTGACCTTAGATAAGTCAACTTCGGAGGAAAGCAATAGCAACCCCCCTTGAATAAATCTTGCCAAAAAAAACCCTATGACAGATTTGATGTAAGGTTCTCAGAAACAACAACAAAATTTCTCAAGAGAAAAAGAAAAAGATGTCTAGAAACCAAATCCAGTTGATAACTGCTGAAAGAAATGGTTTTGCATTGCCTTATTTAAAAGATGTAGAAGACAGAGTGAAACTTTTACCTATTCCTCCAAAGCTCAGATCTAGAACCAGTGGAGTATTAGCATCTGTGCTTGGTGCTTAATGTATAATGCATAGTGATTTCACCAGGGACCATCCCTAGGTCTCAGATTTTGGTCCAGAAACCTTCTTGCCTGGGATGACCCTGAACTGGCAATCCTTATGGTAGAGTACATGAAGGTCCCAAGTTCAATTCCTAAATTATCTAGTGAAAGGGTCAGATAGTAGAAGATCGGAAAGTCTTCTGCCAGAGAATTATGACCACTCTGAGCAGACTCTACTGAGGTTGGCTGACAAATAGTCTGAGCTATACAAGGCAATTTTCCATGTTTCTAATCTTTCTGGGTTCCCGGAATGAGAAGATAGGCAATGGCAGAACACAAGGAGATTAAAACAAGGATCAGAAAAATGGAGAAAAAAATCTGTCTCCATCAACAACCTACCAGATGCCTCCAAAGAGCCTAAAAGAGGGTCTTGATTCACTTACAAATGGAGTCTCAATTTCTCCAGTTGCCACTAATAATCATTGTGAGGCCTGCTTTGCATGAGTGGTTAAATCCTTGTTTCAATCCAGCCCCTTTTCACTGCTTCTCAACTTCTGCTGTTATTAAGTATAAAAGCAGTTGTAGGTTTTGCTTCTCTCTCATGATTGTGACATTAGATCAACAAACGGCCAGTTAAGCATTTTGCAAACTATATGTGGAACACTCCCTAAAGGCTCAGCTCTGTAACATCATATAAATACAAACATGACTCAGGCACTTTGAGAATGAGACAGAAGCTAAGCCTTCATCTCCACTGCTATTTCAGATCTGGGCCAGGGTAAACTGACCGTGTCTGTCCAGCCCCTCATTATACTGTGGACAAAAGCCAAAAAAATTTAATTTTGTTATTATAACTAAATTGCAGACGTTAATGGGTTGAAAGTTAAACCTAGACATTTTGGATCTGAGACTGATTCATTGACATTGACTTCAGTGCTCTGTTATTGCTTTTAAAACTCATGTTCACAATCATATCTTTGATTTATATCATGAATTAGGGAGGTGAGATTTCACTTATTTCACTCTCGCATGCAAGAATAAATAATTTCATCAATTTTTCCCCTTGCTGCTTGAGAATGAAAGGGTTTCTGCATGGTTTTTCATCTTTTTATTGTTTCAGACAACTCTGGACCGTGGAGACTTTGTCCTAGCATTTTCTTAGATAGATTTACTCAATGCCTTCCCCCGAGGCTGAGAGAGTATGATTTACCCAAGGTCACCCAGTGGGTTTCCATGGCAGAATGGGAATTTGAACCTTGGTCTCCCAGAGTTATACCACATGACACGACACTGGCTCTTTTCACAATATTCACACTTTATTTCAACAATTTAGTCTGTACAGTCTTTTAAAATAAAAAAAGATAAAATTTCATAAAAACAAGATTGCAATGGCAAACACACTCAGTAAGGCCCTTCAAATACAGTGATATACACTTCTGACAGTAAGTGTGCATAGATTTGTGCTGCACATTTGTACCCTATAAGGACCTAATTATTCACTAATTTTGTTCTCAAAGAAGCAATGGACAATTTTCTTCACACTATAAGTTCAGTAACTATTCTGTCCAAAATTTGCAGGGGTTTTGTGTGTGTCTGTATGTATAGAAAACAGTAATTTTTTTGTGCAGAAAATGATATTCTTTGCAGAAAAGGATGTCTCCTTAGCAGAAAAAAACTGCTTTTGTGCCCACCCACCCCCCAAAATACAAGTTTTGTGCAGAATAAATCCTGAACTGTGACGACTGTTGTCAACTCAAGAATTGCCTTATCAGGTTTTCCCAATCACTCCAGAATCAAGTTTTTGACTATTTTTCAAGTGTTTCTGAATATTCTTTCCATCCCTTGCACCCACTCCCTTTCAATAATTTGGGACATGAAGATGCTCTTAAAATGAGCCAATAAATCTGGCTTCCTACTCTCATGCTCCTTTTCTCACTGCAGTCCTCCCCACCCCCTTGCCATTAGGAGCAATGCTTCTTTCCCCCTTTTATCATGAATGTTGATATCTAGGGCATGAATGCCAGTGCTGAAACGTGCATTCAATTAGAAGACAGCTCTTAACTGACCTACATAACAGTTCATTCATGAGATAATATGACCTGCAGCCATAGAGATAAAAAAAAAAAAGAGAGTCAGTTGATTGAGCTGGGCTTGGCCGTACGCACTGCAAACTCTCTGGTGACCAGCGAATCGTCTAAAATTAGAGCGTGCTACACATTACTGAGAGGGGCTTTCAGCACTTAAGTTTCTTTTTGCAGTGATATTTCTTTTATGAGATGGGCATAATAATTTGTCACTTTGCCTCTCCCTGTAATCCTTAAAGGCTTAACTTTCATTAGCAGGATGCACTTAGGTAGCCAGCAAGATGAGCAATTACGTGCTTTACCATTAAGGTTTAGCAGCCTGTCAGCCGTGGTGAAAGGGAGAAGGTACATCCAGTCAAGAAGAGAATGCCAGCTGAAAGTTTAATGGCTGCACAGGAGTGGCAATACAAAGAATCCATGGCTGAGTATTTGCCGTCTTTGTAGAAACTCTGGTATCTTGGCAAGTTTAAAAAAAAAAGAGTGGACTGGGCTGGACAATTAGCAGTCATACTCAGTAGATTTTGTACAAACGCTTTGTGCAGTAACTGAATGCATGAAAGGAGAATACAATCTGCTATCTAGCCTTTGGCATGTGGCATGTCCTCCAGTGTTTCTGTGTTGGTGAAATCAAGGGTGGGCATCACATGACCTCCCTCACCATTGGTTCTTCTAGCTAAGGTTGCTGGAACTTGTAGTCCAACAACATCTGTTTCCCAGCTCTGAATTAAATACATGAAAAGGTCTCTTATGTCTGTGCAGCTGTACATTGTAACTGATGTGGGCCATCCCAAGACAGACATGGTGGTGTTGGTGTTGATGATGATTGAAGCACACCAGCTCTCCCTCTGTTTTAACCAAACTATGGTGTATAGCATGCAAAAGCATCTAAGTTATTTCGGCACATGAGAAAAAAAATATATCCAAGCACCTTTCCTCATCCCTCACAAATGAAGCAGCTACAATAATAGCAAAACAAGTATCTGAGAATTAGCTACTCTTTGTTATCAGATGCGGCTGCTTTAGGTCACTGCGTCACTGTGCATTTTACAGCTAGTCCTATCAACCACCCTGCATGATCAAGATTCCTGACAAGAATGCACTACTTCACTAATCTTGTTCTCAAAGGAAGCAATGAGTAATTTTCACAATTTTCGTCTTATTGTGAGAAAGTCTTCCAAAACTGTTCTGGACGTACTCTGTGCAAAAATGCATGTTAGTGTTACAGTGTTTTCTGCAAGGAAACATTACAGTGGCCCTTTTTGCATAGCATCTGCCATGCGAAAGAGGGCCTGGAACCTCACACGATTGAAAGCGATCTGCATGATGCCCTTGCAATCGCGCAAGGCTCCAGGGGCCGGCAGGCAACAATCGTGCCATTTCGGCTTTCAGCTGAAAATTCTGCATGATCGCACATTGTTCCCGGGCCCCACGTGCACTTACCTGGCATGCGGAGCCTCAGGAGCCGGGCTGGTTGTGCTTCCTGTCTCATTGCAGCCTGGGAAGGTCCCAAGCTGCACTGCGAAAGGAGAAGGGGGGCTCTCATGCGAGCAGGAAACTCATGCAGACCTGAAGAAGCAGGGAAGCAAGAGCCTCTCCGAAGAGGCTGCTCACGCGATCACCACACCCCAGTGCCGAGAAAAGGTTGGATGCGGAAAGGGCCAGTGTTTTCTGTGAGGAAACACCACTTTCTGTACAGAAATATTATTACCTGAGCAGAAAATGCTATTGTTGGGGATTTCTTCTGTGCAGAATTCATATCTTTTTGTGTTTGCACACGCACACACACACAAATCATGTGCAAATTTTGTACAGAAAAAGTCCTGAACTGCAAAGATTCTTGTTCTGACAATGAGGAATACACATTTACAAAAAGTAATCCATATGTGAAGAATATGTAATGAACATATACAACAAATGCAACACACAATAATGTAAATAATATGTATCTTACAATTGGAACATAACATCTGTGGACCAGCTGACGTGTGTACTCCTCATTGTCAGGACAATTTATTCCTGTGTTTTGGTTGTCTGGTTGCATAGATTCTTGTCAGTCCAAGATTCTCCTTGTCAGGGATTTACAACACTCAAGAAACACATTTTTAAATAATTTTTCAAGTATTTCTTCAAATTCTCTTTCCATCCTTAATTTCTAATCAAAGGAGGTCTCCCCATGCCGCTTATCATATGCACATAAGAAGAAAAGAAGCACTGAGCTAGTTTATCCCAACAGTTACTATTTTCCACAGTGGCCATCAAAACCAGTGGGAAGCCCAGAAGACATGAGGGCATGTCCTGCTCACATTCCCAGGTGGCTGGTCTTCCAAGGGGCTTCATAAGAGTTCCTTTCAGACATTCAGCCAAACATGGAGATGTTAGGGGTGGACGGGCAAAGGAGATGTGTTGACATCAAGGATATAGGTAGCCAGCATGGTCCCACTCCTCTCTCATGTGTTTCTTGACTACAAGTTGGTTCTGTAAATGGGGTAGCTGCATGCATCCAGAGGATTCCTGAAATATCTTGGACTCTATTTCCAGAGCATGTCCAAGAGAGGGAAAGCAGTGTTTATTTCTTAAATGGTGAGTCTTAGGCCTGCCTAGTAGCCTGATCATTTGCCCTGTGATGAAGTCCAGCTGTAAAGGATGCAACTAGATATTAGTGAATATTTCTAGCCCCAGAGCTATGCTGGTTGAGGTAAAGTGTGGGAGACTTTCTTCCATAGTCCTCAGTGGGTAGGCGGGAAACATTCAGCCTTTCATCAATGTTTTAACTCTCACTTTCAAATGGCACTAACCCAGAATCCTCCTTCCATACCATTTGAGCTGGACTTCTTCCGGTGTTGGAACACTACGTAGGTTTTTAAAAAAGGAGGGGGATAACAACAACCAAGGGGATTTTCATGGAAGAATTGTGGAGGAGACGTTCTTTGCTCCTCTTGACAGAGTTGACCCTCCCATTAGGTTGAGGGAAAGAGTTGCCACAGGCAAGGACTGTCTTGAAAGGGCAGCAAATTATCCAGTATTTAATTTGATATGATTGCATTTATACAAAATGGACAGAGGAAAGTACTTGTGCAATATTCTGTCCCATGTATACAACTAACTTGGCTGGCTTTGGGTATTTCATGCCTTGCCTAGAGAGAGCTGGAGTGTGTGAGGAATGCCAGTTGGAGTTGTCCTTCATGCAACAAAATGTCTCCAGTTGGCCCTGATTCTCCTTTGCAAAAGTTCTCTCTTCCTCTCAGCATAATGCTCTGCTTATCTGGCAGATAGAAATTTCAAGGTGGGATCTACTTGTCTATTTCCTTGCCTATCTGTCTGTCTCTCAAAAGGATCCTAGTTTAACTTCCTCTGTAGGAAGAGGGTGGCACGCTGCAGATACTTTGAGGTAACTTGTCATTGTTATATTACTTCAGATCCATTTTTTAAAACACGAAGGGGAAGTGAGCACAGTTGGGAGAGAGTTACAAAGCCAAGACTCTCTCGTTATTTTATTTTATTCTTCTTTCTACTTATTTCATCTAGTCTTCTGACACAGATGTGCACACACTGCCCCCCCTTATTTTTACAACAACCCTGTGAGGAAGGTCACAAGGAAAGAGTGACTGGCCCAGCGTCATATAATTGTCAAGATTCATGACAGAGCAGGGATTTGGACAGAGATCTCTGTAAACTCTATTTTATCTGATAAAGTCGAGGCCAGTCTATAGAAGCTAATGCATCATACTTCTTTCTCTCAGGCCATTTCTGCACTAGACTGTTATAGTACTATTATTCCACTTTCAACATCCTATGGAATCCTGGGGGGTTGCAGTTTAAGGAGGGGCCTTTGGTGCCACACAATCTCTTTGTATACTGATACATGCACTATTTCTTTGAATAGATCTCTGTGGTCCTCATGACTTGAAAGAGATTTTTTTTTTTCATCTGAGTGATTTCACTGTCTAGTTGCAGGTTAGCCTGATGGCCTCATCTGGACAGAGGACTGGGTAGGTAGGTAGGTAGGTAGGTAGGTAGGCAGGCAGGCAGGCAGGCAGGCAGATAGACCAACAGAAGTCTGATAGGGTAAGACATCTTCACAGAAACCACACAGTTACTAAGACTGCAGCTGAATGTGGGACTTGCTGCATCCACCACTTCCTTTGAGATCTACACAGCCTTCATGTAAACTAAAACTTGACATGTTTGGAATAATAGATGGGTATCTTTTAATGAAAAGTTGTTGCATATCATTGTAATGAATTATGAGACAGTCTGTCTTCCACCCCCTTCTGCCCCTGGTTGCACCTTGAACATGTTTATAAATTGCTGAAACTCCAAAGCATGTTCTTAGCACAGAAATGGCAGTTTGCAAGCAAGGGGGGGAGAGTTTACTGATAAACGGATGTATTTGCACATTGCCAAACCACAAAGGAAACTGAGAAGTAGGCTTGAAGTCTCTGTTTTTTCTTAAAAAAAAGAAAAGAAAACTACCCAACCAGTTGCAAAGCAGGAACTGGTTTGAAGAATCAGCCATTGCTTCCAGATCTACTTGGAACCATGAGGTATTCGTTTAGACTTTTTTGTTGTTGTTGTTAACCTGTTTTCCACGTAGTCCTCAGAGAAACTTCAACCAGAGGGCAGGAATGGCACTAAGATGCTGAATGACCTTTCTGAGTGGGCTTGAGGGCAGATGTTTTGCAAAACTAGATTCTTTTGTAAACGTGTCTCTTGTCAGGAAATGAGGTCAGTGCAGGAACAGAGTTCCAGGGGAGAAACAGAAAGGGGATTATTTGAACCTGCTTGTACCCAGTGTGGTGGGGATATTTGAAAGGGCCACCGAGAAGAGATTTTCTTAAAAACCTACAGGAAAGAACCTACAGGTTCATAGCTTGGTTGGACATCATTCTCCTTCTTTCCTCCTCCTCCCCTTCCTTCAGACACGGCTGCTTTTGTGGTATTTTGGAGATATTGTACTGTTTTCTCTTTTTAGGTTGTCCTCTTGTGTGTAGAAAGTTTTCCATGCGTTCTCAACTTTCAGTCCAATGGAAAGATTTAGCACCTGACCATAGAACAGCAACTGTATATAGGATGCTGGGTGTTTTTGTGTCATATAGAAAAGTTCTATAGAATTCTTGTGGTGGTTAATGCTGTTCTTCTTTCTGTCATCATCCTTAACATCATCCATCCTACCTTTTTACCAAAACCTGGACTGAAGGTGCCTTGCCTATTAAAATATATTGAACATACTAAAAAAAAAAAAAAATCAATATTAAAACAGGATTAGCTTGAATATCCTGAAGGCACCAAGATCTTGTCTGATTTAGGAAGCTAATCGGGTCAGATCTGGGTACTACTTGGACAGAGACTGCCAAGGAATACCAGGTGCTGTAGGCTATATTTTTGAAGAAGGCAAGAATAAACCATCTCTGAGTATTCCTTGGCTAAGAAAACCTTATGAAATTCATGGAGCTGCCATAAGTTGACATGTGACTTGAAAGCATATATGTTCAAAAAGGAAAAAAAAATAATTAAACTATTAACAATGCAAAAAATTAAAACATACTGTTAAAATATTTTGAAAGCAATTAGAAACTGTACAATTAGAACAACATAGCACCCTCTTAAAAGCCTCTTTTTTAAAAGCCTTCACTTTTTAACATAAAAGTGCCGGCAGAAGTACAGCAAGGAAGGCCCCATTCTAACCTCTGTAGGAAAGACAGTTGCAGAGCCTAGAAAGATTTTGCTGGGACCTTTAGCTGATCACCATGTTTTGAGCCAGGAAGGGAATTCTTACCACTGGCCCCAACCCACTGATGGCTATATTTCTTTTTCATTTTCCTTCGCCGCCTTCTTCCTCTCCTCCTCCTGCAACCTTCTTTGCTGAGTTAAATTTTGGATTTCAAGCTCTTCATGGTCTAGACCTTTATAGATAATGTGTACAGTACTATGCAGGATGATGCTGTGATGCACATAATGGGGACATTGCAGGTTTTTTGTTTACTCTTTGCCCCCTCTGACTGCATTTGCAGTAACTCCTTCACTTGACAAGGAGCACATGGGAAGTGATTTTGTCAGCAGTGTTCTTACTAGGGATGAAAATAAATTCTCCATTTTTCAGTGTCTAGTAAAAAAAAAGTTTTGCAACAGCTGGGAAACTCCACTGGGAAGCAAAACAGAACAGAAAGACTTCTGCAAAGTTTTCTCCTGCTAGTCACACATTCCTAAGTCTTCTAAGGAATTACTTCGTGCAGAAATACACATTATTTTTTTGTGTAAGAAAAGGCATCTTTTCTGAATACACAATGTGTTTCCCTTGCAGAAAAAGACATTTATACAGAGGATAATTCCCTGCAACACTCTGTGATGTTTGAATATGAGGAGACAGTACGCATCAGGGAGAAAATTACAGTTATTATCACTCCATGCAAGGACAACATAGTCAAAGACTTGCATCTCTAGTTCTTAACCTACCAATCAAATCTTCTTGGAGCTGAGGATCTGAACTCAGGTCTTAAGAAATGGAAATCCGCCCATGATCCAGTAGGCGATACTAGCACTAGGGGGATGCTCCAGGGGACTTTACTGGGATTTCTCAGGGATCTGTTGGAAGGCTGGTCTCATGCTTGAAGACACTGGCTTTACAATATAGTTGCCTGGATGTTTTATTCAGCAGCTTATAAAACTCAAAACAGAGAAGGAGGGAAGAAAGTCATAAGGTTGGAAGCTGATAATCTCTGGGAGTGAATGTGGGGTGCTTAAGTGAGTTGGGAGAATCAATGAGTCGTGACATCACTAATCCTTGCCCCCCCCCATATGCCAGTTCTGTTAAAGTTTACCTAGTTGCGGCATATCCTCCAATTGTCTCAAATTAGCTGGTACAGTCCCAATTAATCCTGTGGCATTCCAGTTTTCCAGGTTACTTCCATTGCTGCAAACTAAGTTCAAAGTGCAAAAGTTTTTCACACTCAACTCAGTTGGGGGAGAGAAAAAGAAGCGACAGAATCTTGCTATTCCCCATAGACATGGCTAAAAGCAAACTGCTGTGTCATCTAGTTTGTGTGATCTTCCTCGTTAATAACTTTTGCCATCTTGACAACCTCTGGTGTTGCTTGGCCACAAGTGTGCCAGTGTTTCATCGGTGAAACATTGGAGGGTCTGTTGCCATAGCCTGAAGCTGGCTTCCAGTCTGAGGCTGAGGCTCCTTTGAGAAGCTGAAGGATTTCGCTGAGTACTGTTTTATCAAGTTTTTAAAAAGTGATAGGAAGTTCCATTTCTTACTGTCTGCTCAAACTGAAAGGCAGATAGTTCCTCTGTAGTCTGGATGCAAGAGTGAAAAAGCTACAGCGAGAACTCTGAAAGTGCAAAAAGCTAGGGAAACTAGTGGGCTGTACATTTTCAATAACTCAAAGGGTGCACAGGTTTAAGAGTGCTCACTTTACAGAAATTCCTAATGACAGTCTGGAGAGATTTTGGCAGCACAGAGAGGGCCTGAGGGGTGGGCGAGGGGAACATTTTTAAAGTATCTCTTTCATTGCAACTGGATAACATCATGTTGTAAGTTCTTTTCGTTTTTGCAGATGATAAAAAGCAAGGCAGCGGGAAGAAGCCTCTTAAATATTACATATGTCAAATAATAAAATATTTTATCTTGGGATTATTGGTTTTAATATTTCCTGCATTTTATTGCTGCCTTCCGTCTCATACTCTTAAATGTGTCTTCACTCCTCATTTCAGTCTAGAAAGATATTCCAAATGGTTTTGCACATATAGTAGAGTTGGTATTAGTACTGGTAGCAGGGCAGGTGCAAGACATTTTGCTGCCTGAGGCAACGGCCAACAATGGCCAGACATATTTATGGTCCCTGTGCACAGTGAGCAAAAAAAAAAGCTGCCAGCGAAAGAAATGAAGTGGACCACCTCCTTAATACTAGCCAAGTGCCCCAAAAAAGCAAATGGCTGGTCTACACTTAAGCCCATTCTACCTCTTCTTCCATTCACTCTTTCTCTCTCTTCCTGTCTTTCATCTTGCTTTCCACCTTCCTGTTGTCACGAGGTTTTTGTTTTGTTTTCTTTTGTTTTTTAAGCTTGCAGTTTCTATACTGGTCAAGTGTTCTACCCCAATCCAAACTTGATGGCCCTAAGATTTGGAATCCCTTATCCTTGAGCCCTTTCAGATAACCAAATTATAACACTATGGTTCCACTTTATCTATGATAGTTGCATCTTACAGATTTCTGGGATTTGTTGTTTGGCAAAGCACTCAAACTCACTGGTGGAGAATTCTAAATATCCCATGCTAAACTGAAAATTCCAGGGGATGAAACCATGACAGTGAAAGTAGAACTGTAGCACTATAACTGTCTAGCATGAAAGGGCCCCTAGCAGACAGGGAAAGAGAGAGAGAATGCTGAAGTCAGTGAAAATTGGAATACAGGACTGTCCAGATTGAAATGGGGCACCTGACCATCCCACTGCGAAAGGTGTGCTGGGGCATCTGGAAAACTGTTTTTTGGAAGCTGGATGATGGATTAGGAGGGTCACTGGTCCGATCAAGCCAGACTCTTCTTTATGTTTTTAGCTAGATCATCAGCTCAGTCAGATTGGGGGGGGACATATCTGAATTTTGTCACGAGGACTGTGTTCTTGTTTCTGTTGCTTGGTTTGGGGAAGTTTAAGGCAAATGAAAGCAGCCAGCCAAGTTCCTAACGTTATGCATGGTCTGGCTAATCCAGAGGCTTTGCCCTGTCCTCCAATCACATGGATCAATGTTACATAAAATAACAATACACACACACTTCTGCAGAGCAATAATATCTGTGTCCAAATATGAATGAAATCTGTAAATCAAATGATGGGTAGGGCTGTGCCAAACAAACATCTCCTCTAAGATTCCAAAAGTTTTATTCCTTGCATAAGGAATGTCCATTTTGCTATTTTATTCTCAGAATTCTTTGGAAATCCTGTTGAATTTCTTTTGGTGCCTTTTTTTATTATTATTATTACTGTGAGATGGCTGGGTGCTTTAGGTGTGTTTTCCACTTACCCTTGTTGCCTGTACATTCTTATTTCAAAAAGTGCCATGGGATGAGTTATCTTGCAACTTCTTGCCTGGGTTTTCCTTGTCAGACTGATAGAGAAATAACTACAATGAAAAGACAGGACAGATGCAGAGCCAAACTAGATACGAAGGAGAAAGCCCATCCCCTACTATTAACCAGCTTCCCTTGCAGCATAAGTCTTCCTCAGAGACATGTGCTTCAACAATCAAACTTGCTAATTAAGCCTGTGTTTACCTTCCAATAACCAGTCACACAATAAAACATGTGAATTGCAAGATGGTAGGTGTAGGTAGTGGGGCGGTAGTAGAGGAAATTCACATGCTATAACAAATTGATGCCTTTCACTGCTTGGGGGAGCACCTCTGTAAAACAAGTTTGATTCTCACACACAACTCACAAATAAGTTTTCCTTTGATATCCCTTCTCCCAAGCAATTTATTATATATCAATTGCATGAGACTAGTCATGAAACCACATTCCTAATGGGGACATCAACCTGAAACTTTTCCTGCTCTTAACTTCCTTAGTGGGGCGAAGAAATTCTAGACTATAAGCACTTTCTCTTATTTTCTTCCTTTACAATAGAGCCTTGTCTTCTTCCCACTCCCAAATACTTTTCTACAGCCTCTCTGGAGACAACCTGCCCCAAATGTCAGCGTTTTCCAGCCATCCACAAGTAACATCTGCCTCATGCCTGACCACCTGCTCTTTTTTCTAATCCCTCCAGGGCTTGAGTTGCAAAACTCCAGCATCTGCTGGCTCCCCCTTCCCACTCTTCTCAAAACAGTTTCTTTCTGTTTGTATTTTTATTCCTTGCATTGTAATTTCAGGGAAAGTTTATAGGACATCTCTGCAAAAGTTTTCATCCAAGGAAAATAGCTAGTTGATACTATGATTCTACTATTGATTTATAGAACCCCAGTGGTCAGAGACCTGAAAATACCACTCAGGGGAGGAAAACTGTCACTTCCAACACTGTGATGCCTCCCCAAAGCAATCTGATTCAGTACTGTGGGAAGCAATAGAGCCTTTCCCTAACCTGGTGGTCTTCCAGTTAGGGTTGGAAATAATATATATTTAAAAAAATATTGGTGAAAAAATCAAAATTTTGTTCTTTGACTGTCAGGAAGCCTTGAAAAGGAGAATCATTAACTGTGGAGAATCTTTATAGTTTGGTATTTATTCTTCACAAAAAATTTGTTCATATTTTTTTTTTACATTAAAGAGCAGATAGTGTGATTTCTGCACAAAAAAACCATGTGTGAATTTTGTACAGAAGAGTCCTCAACTACAGCATTTTCTGTGCAGTAGAATTATTACACAGAAAATGCTGTTTTCTGTACAAAAATACCATATGCAAATTTTGTGCAAAATAAGTTCCAAACTGCAAATAGTCTTTGAAAAACCACACAGTTTTCTCAGACTTTCTTACACTGGGAAGAAGGGCACTAAAATTCTTCACTGAACAAAATTAGGGAAGAGTTACCTCCTTGTTCCAGATGTATTAGATCACAACTCCTGTTAGTCCCAGCCTGCATGGCTAGATGTTAGAGAAGAGGAGAGTTGTAGTCCAGGATATGTGGGCATCCCTGACTAGATCTGGGTCTTTAAAAGACAACTTGAAGCTGGTCTAGTAAAGGAGTATTGTATCTACTCATGTGTACATCTAGAAATGTTAGTAAAAAAAAAAAATGACCCTCAAAACCTGGGTTGACTTTTTTTTTATGGGGAACTATCCCCTTCTTTTTGTAAAGTGGTGAAAAGCAAGAGCTCACTTTCTCCTGGGAGAACCTAAAAGAAGCATTGACCATCCACTCACCCTCCTCTGGGCCTCTCTGCACTATGCTGTTATAGTGCTATTATTCCACTTTCAACATTCTATGGAATTTGCAGTTTAGGGAGGAGCATTTAGAATTCTCAGCCAGAGAACTCTTTGGTCTCAGTAGACTGCAGACCCCAGAATTCCACAGGATGTTGCAAGTGGAATAATAGCACTATAACAGTATAGTGCTGAAAGACCCTCTCTGTGCTACAGCACCACTTCTGGATTTTTTAATGCCTGGGTGGGAAAATGGCAGTGGCAGTGACTCTTTTGTTTCTTCTCCACAAAGAAGTGCCGAGAGAGTAGAGAGGATTGGTGCTTTTTTACGTTCTCCCAGACCAGACTAAGATCTTGCCTTGTGTCACCCTACTCAGGGAAGGTGATGGTTCCTTTTTAAGGCAGTTAAGGTACATTATTAACTCGTGTGTGTGTGTGTGTGTGTGTGTATAAATATATATGGAACCATTCCCTTCCCTGAGTAGAGTGGCCAAAGGCTTTTTTTTTAATGCCTGGCTAGGAAAATGGCAGCAGCAGTGGCCAGGGGTGCCTGGCCCCCTGAGGCAGTGCAGGCACTTCCCTCCCTTCATGGAATGGCCCTTGACTTATCCACAGGTCATATCAAAATCTATAACTTTGGCCCGTAAACCTGCACTCAACCTATACAAAAGTTTGACTTACATGCAAATATGTAGTGTAGTTTATGTTTCCCTGTACAACTCCTTGAGTTCTCCCTAGAGAATTCTGCCTCATTCTAAAATGCTGCAAGAAGAAAAGTCTGATTATGATAAGTGCAGCATGTGATCTTTAAAATGACTTTATTTGCAATGCACCATGGAGAAGTAATAGAACAAAATAACTCCAACATTAGTAACAGTTTTCTCTTTCTCAAAGAAAAAAAAATATTTTATAGGAATAACAGCTCCAGAAGACATGGTAAACGCTTCTAGTTAACCTTTGTGCAAATACTTTGGCTCTTATTTTAATGCACTCTGAAAAGAGCGAAAGCAGGGGCCATGGAGAGAGATGTAATGGTTGCAACTGTTTGCCATCTGAGCTGTAAGGATAATTCTCTTTTGCTTCTGTTGTCTGGGGTAACTGCTTCAAGTGTGGTTTTCTTCTGCATTTTTTTTCAACATGGAACACAATGGGCAATTGAGAAAAGAGGAATGCTGGATGTATTGAACATTATTAGGTAATTGGGAGAACAGGGGGATGATTACTTATCTGTAAGCACCTCAAGCCAGAGACAGACCAAGAGGATTTGATGCCCGAGGCAGGAAATCAATGCAGTGTTTGCCTCTTGTGTTGGTAAAAATATAATAATCAACTAAACAACTAGAAAAATCTTAGCTTTTGATTGTACTCCAAAATCTTTCTCTTGAAGCAAACAGCCTCATTTTTTCTAACAATCAGGCTAGCACTGTCTCTAAAATGATACATCCTATTTGCTGCTGCTTTCTGGTAGGAATGTAAAAATCATCTTTTTTCATTCTTCCTTGCAAAATCGACTGGGTGCGATTATGGGTGTTTTTGTGCTCTCCCCCTCCCACTCATTTGGTCACATGTTTTCTGCAAAATTCCATTTGTGCAAAAAATGTGGAGGAAGCAGTATACATTACATCAAAGCCCCATCTTTCTTTGCAAAAATTTTGGTTTCCATGCCAAAAAAAAAAAAAAGAGTGGGTTTTGTGCAAACAAAATTATTCCAAAATTATTCCAAAATTGTTCATATCCGTACTTTCTGGCCTGAAAAGCATTCGTTTACCACAACTTGATACAACTGTTGATTGCATGAAGTGCTATGGAGAAGCAGCCAGTGTACTCCGATGGTTTGAGTGTTGGCCTATGAATCTGGAGACTAGTGTTCTAATCCCCACTCAGCATGGAAACCCACTGGATGACTTTGGGCAAGTCACATTCTTCCAGCCCAAGAAAACCCTGTGATAGGTTCAACTTAGGGTTGACATAAGTTAGAAATTACTTGAAGGGACATAGCAATAATGGGGAAGCAGTTCACTATACGTTACAGTAAGACTAGTGTCTAACATAGCTTGGAAAAGTTACTTTTCAAGACAGCAACTTCTAGAACCCCCAGCCAGCATAGCCAGTAGATTTCTTCCAAATTCCAATGTCTGTGCAAAATCTGGAGTCATCTCAACAAGTCATATTGGCTTGGATAATGTTCAGGCAAATGGCAATAGCTGGCCAGATAGTTTGAGCACTGCTGTGTATGTGGCCTGCCCTTCTTTTCTGAACTATTCAGCTCGCCACATCTATTTTGGGTTGGACATCGCCTGTCATATGCTGTATCGAGTTTGGGCTCTCAAATTGCAGCTTACCACTTAAGTTGCATACCATCATCCTAAGCTGTGGCACCTGAATGACCTTACTGATGACCTTTCATGCTTGCCAAGTCAGGGACACAAGCAGACCTGTCCATGTTCACAGCTGACTTTGCTTTGGTTGGCTCTTCCTCCACTTTTAAGGGAGATTTGATTCAGCTTCCAGATAGCTAGGAAGTGCTGCATCTTAACTTGGTTTGAAAGTAATCTCAATCAAGTTGGGTTCTTCAGCAGATACAATGTAGGTACCTATGTACTTGAGTCAATATAAAAATAAAGCATTACTTGCTTTCTTCAATCCTATTTATCTGGTTTGCACCGCTGGTGATTATTGCAAGACATAGTAGTAGTAGTAATGGAATCATAGAATTATTGAATAAGCCCTGGTGGCGCAGTGGTTAAATGCCAGTACTGCAAGCCACAAGGTTGTGAGTTCGATCCTGCTGGGCTCCAAGGTTGACTCAGCCTTCCATCCTTCCGTAGGTCGGTAAAATGAGTACCCAGCTTGTTGGGGGGCATGTATAGAAATATATCAAAATACATGCTATTTGTAAGTTGTTCGCCGCCTCGATCCATATGGAGAGGTGGGATACAAATAAATAATAAAAAAAATAGAGTTGGAAGAGACCACAGGGGCCATCCAATCCAACCCGCTGCCATGCAGGAACACACATCAAAGCACTCTCAACAGTTAGCCATACAGCTTCTGTTTAAAAACCTCCAAAGAAGGAGACTCCACCACACTCCAAGGTAGCATATTCCACTGCTGGACAGATTCTGACCATCAGAAAGTTCTTTCTGAGGTTCAGGTGGAATCTCGTTTCCTGTAGTTTGAATCCATTGCTCCTTGTCCTAGACTCTGAAGCAGTGAAAAACAAGTCTGTTCACTCTTCAATATGACATCCTTTCGAATATTTAAACATGGCTATCATGTCCCCTTCTTAACTTAGCAGTAGTAGTTACCCTGACTTTTTCCCAGTCCAGGACTCAAAGCAGCTCACAAAGGTTAAAGCAGATATAGCTAAAAAAATTTATTTCATACAATAATTTAAAACATAGACTGGAATCCTGTACGGCAGTTATGAATACATAACTTGCAGTTACACACTCATAACTGCTATGGAGTCACAATCCTTACATAGCCCCTTGTTTAGGGGCTACGTAGGAACCAAGAACATCCCCCAATCTCCATTTACCAAGCAGCAGCCACTGACAGGGGTCTCTTCCCCATCTCTCAGAAAGCAGCTGGATGCCATTCCCACCACCCCTTGTGTGAGTGACCTCTGGTATAAGAAGAAATTGTGAAAGAGCCCCTGTTTCTGCTTATTGCATTGGAAATTGGTCACAGAAGGCGGTGGAAATGGCAGTCAGCTCCTTCCAAGTGATGGGGGAAAGACTCCTATCAACTGCAGCAGCTGTTGCCCAGTAAGTAGGAATTGAAGGAGCTGAACCAGAATTCAGTGGATAGCACTGTAACTGCAGTGCTTATACATATGAAAATACCGTATAGGATTCCAGCCATTATTAAACTAACATAATTAAAAGCAGTGAAAAGAATGATTAATAAAAAGAAAAGTTGCGGCTTTTTTTTCATGGCATTACCAATTGCAAATCATTAGGCTAGGTATTGCTCAGACTAATTGTTCTAACAGTTACACAAGTTGCAGTAAAACCTCACTTCTTGCCCTTTTTTTATTACCGTAATGTTGAATGCAACTCAGTAACAGGAATTCACTATGAGATTAGAAATCCTTCCTAAGCCCCTTGTTTTGATATCTCTGATAATGTAAGCGAAGCACAATAAAAAGTATTAGCACAAATTGTGTTCATTAAGTCTTAGGTTGCATATTCTACTAGAATCTGCTTATACCCGCTGCAATATTGTTTTTGAACTCAGTGGGACTTACTTCTGAGTAGAAATGTACAGGATTCCACTCTTAATTGATAAAAAGAACCAGTTGCCTATCTGTAACTTGTTCTTTTTATCTATTATCCAGGTGGTCTTCTGTGAACCCATGTCAATGTGTCTTGAGCATGTACAGAGGCACACATGGAACCCCCTACAGCTGTGTAGCTTTGGGCAGAAACTCCACTCTCACATCTCCAATACTCATGTTTTACTACAAATATGACTACACCCAACTATGCTCCCAATGACCATAGCCAAGACAGACATTGACTGAGGGATGGAGGGCAGGTTGTATTACTTCCAAAATAGTCACTTGATGAACCACAGTTAGGTATAAGCAATCTGGTTTTTCTTCGTTATGGTCTCTATGACTCAAAATTGGAAGGCAGGGACAGCACACCAAAATGGAAGGAAAAGTTAGCCATGTAAAGGAAGCGTCTTGTCTTATCTGCAAGGACCCAGGAACAATTCTTAAAGTGGGGCTCATCACTTGTGGGCAGGTCAAGGTCTCCCGAGTTCCTGTCTCTTTGATCCTATGGGAAAACTACATTTCCAGGGACCACTTGTAAATTTTTCATCCTGGTGTGATGCAGTAAAGCATGGAAGGAACCAGAAAAGGGAGAGGAAAACCTTTCTTTTCACCACAATTTGTCACTGCTGTCACCTGAGTGCCACCATTGGCAATAACAACAATAACAACAATAACAAGACTCAAGGGAAGAGCAGGGAGGACCTGCAGTTACGAATTGGTTGCTTGGTTGAAATGCTTTGGGGATTAGGTAGGTTGGAAAGATTAGGATGAAAATAATTCTCGATGTCAGATTAATATCTAAGTCTGAGAAAAATTCAGGGTTCATTATGCTTGTCTTGGTCTCAGATTAAGCATTACAAGCCCCTTGTATTTTGAGCATGAGAATAGGGGTCTCAGTGTTATTACTTAAACTTCCTTTCTGTTAAAGATGAGAATTAACCGGGTAAGCTAAGGAAGTGAGAGCTGAGCTATGGTATTAAAAAGGGAGGGGGAGACAGTATGGTGGCATTACTTTGGGTTTTGCAATCACAAATCTCATTGTGAAAATAATAAGAAATCAACGTGAAAGTACATCCTCTTGAATTTCTTGGTGCATGGAATCCTGAACAGCTTTCCGGATCATATTCTTGTGTCAGGAATCAACAAATGAGTGTGCTGGACTCTCAAAGCACAAAATTTCTGGCCAACAGAATTGTCGATTCGCCCCCTTACCAGTTTTTGTTTTTCATTTTTGTTGTCTGCAGGTTCAATTAGACTGTTCATTTGCTCTTTGATGGTGATACTTTTGAAAGGGATGAGGTTAGTGAAGGAATAATTTTGCCTTGAGACCAGTTATTATTGGGAATTCTCTTCTCTGGAAGATCTATAACCAATTCTGAGTTTTCATGCCATTATTGCACTATCTGTGTGTATGTGTGTGTAAAACCATACAGTTGATTGCTCCGCTAGGTCTGATTATATTCCTCCGAGCCCTCTTGATCAAACCTGAGAGCATAAGAAAGTTCTTGAAATGTAGAGCGTAATCTCTTGCAATGCCACTTCTGACCTATATTTTATATCTTGGTGCCTTTGTTTATTTTTAAAACCTAACACCCTGCTTTATTTTCACCGGGATAGGTGGCTTAGAGAGACTAATAAAAGCCTAGTGTTTCACAGCTTTGGCACCGGGTGCAAATCTTTTGCATCAGGTGATAAATCAGTTTGAGAGGTAGAAGTACTTTCACACATGGAAGACATTTGAGCTATGTGAGAGCTCTTTTGGCTCCAGTCAGTGGGTTCAAAAGGGAATGCATACTTTTGCCATTATGACTTGAGTCTTGCTTACGTGCCTACATTCCCTAGGAACAGGTTCATTAGTCCTCAAATAGCAACATTTGGTGACATACAGTAGGAGAAATCCAAGATGGCAGCTTTTCGGATGCCAAGTGTCTGACTATTCCAGCTTCATGTTGCGTTAGAATGTTATATGCTATGTATCCAGTTGGCATGCATGTCTCAACGGCTTGGCTGGGAGTTCAGCCCCCTCCTCACTGTGCTTTATGCCACCAAGTTTTCATAGTGAGGATATTTAAATGATGTTCCTTTCAATGCTTTTTGTGATAGCAGTGCCATAGAATTTTTGAATAGGAAGGGACATTGGAGGTCACAGTCCAATGGCCTGCTTAGTTTAGGATCTGCCAGTTTAGGATTTTGTTCCATTCTCATTTGTTGCAGAAGGCAACAAAAGCACGCCTAACAGATGGCCCATCCAGGCTTTGATTAAATACTTCCAGCAAAGGGAGCCTACTACCTCCAAAGGGAGTCTGTTCCATTGTTGAACAGCTCTTACCGTCAGGACATTTTTCCTGGTCTGTAGCTGATTCCCTTCCAGTTCTGCTGATTGGTTCTAATCCTGTTCTCCTGCAATAGAGTATAAGTCTACTCTGTTTTCTGTCTGACTGCCCTTTGCATGTTAAGGCAAATATAGTATCTCACCTTTATCATGCTTCAGCTCCACTTTTGCCTAGCCGAATTTTATAATCAGACCTTTTGAACACTCCTCATAGTACCTGGTTTTCAGACTTCCCACCATCCTCTGGACGCTATCAGTAATCCCCTTTTAGAGAGGCATTTTGATCTTTGGCCAGTAAGGCTGCCTGCAGCATCCAAACCCTGTATGCCTTTCCAATGTCCCATTTCAATGGTCAGTATCCCAACAATAAACAACAAGCAGAGAAAAACCAGTGCTGCGTCTAATCCTGATATGTTTTTGTTGCTTCATGCCAGTGGAGAGAACCGTAATATGAGTTTTATTTTTCCTTTTTGTTACATTTCCAGCATTTGTGTCAGTCAGAGAGAGTGAGATGTGGGCCCGTGTCCACCTGCAGCCTCCAGAGGCTATATTTGTGGCATCCAATCCCACCCAGATTTCTCTAAAGCCCTCATTCTTTAAAGGGAAAAATGGTGAACTGGTTCTTCCTGAAGCAACCAGGAGGAGTGGTTTGCTTTTTAAATTATTTGCAGACACCCCCCAGCAGATTTTGATGTTTAAAACAAAAGAAAGTAATTTTTTTATTATTATTATTATTATTATTATTATTATTATTATTATTATTATTATTATTATTATTATTTAAAACCATAAGCTGATACCTAGTTAGTTTTGGTTCTCCTATTTTTTCCCCTTGATATTGTGTGACTTCAAGTCATTTCCAACATATGACAGCCCTAAGGCAAACCTACCATGGCTTTTTCCTGGCAACCTTTGTCCAGAGGAGGTTAGCCCTTATCTTCCTCTAAGGCTGAGAGAGTATGACTTGCTCAAGGTCACCCAGTGAGCTTCCATGTTCGAGCAGGAGACCCAGCCTAACAATCAAATCCCTAGACCACCCTGGCTCTCCTTGTTGTTGCCAATTGCCACCAATTCATCTTCAGCTTATCGTGAAACTATGAAAAAGGACTTCCAGGTATCCCTGTTATCAATAGCACTAATCAAGTCTTTCAAATTCAGGGTTGTGGCTTCCTTGACTGCAACTATCCAGTTGTAGTGTGGTCTTCTTTTTTCCTACTGCTTGCCACTTTACCAAGCGTCATTGTCTTTTCTAATGATTTTTTTTATCTTTGGGGAGGCATCTCAGGCAGTTTGTGTGGTTCCCAGAAAATCCCAGTTATCCACCCAAATTTAAGTTCCAAGATATTCAGCAGGAACGTTGTTGTGTTTCCTCTCAGAGAGGTTGTCTCTTCTCACCAAGGGCACCTTTTTCTACTTTTGCCAACTTTATCAAGTGCCTTTTTTTTTTTTCTCCTTCAGATGATAGATCTGCAGTGTCCTGGGGTTTGTTGTCACAGAAAAAAAGGGCACAGAAAAAAATCCCTAGAGGATTTCCTTTTAAAAAAGAAAGAAAACAACAGTTTTAAAAGATACTAGCCTGTACAAATAAAATTCAGATAAGATAGAAGCCTGTACATCTATGTGCAGAATATTTGCTGACAAATGCCCACATTGGTCCTACAAGGAGCTGCAGTGTGTGTGTGTGTGAAGAATTACATTCATTCCAGAAGAGTTTTTCTGAAGTTTTTTCTTCTTTTCAGATGGTATATGACTTTATTCTAATCTGCCTGCTAGAGGGGGTCAGGGGTCACAGTGACCCTTCTGTTCCTAACATTTAATCTGTTGACAGCTGACACCACAGTGGGAGAAGAAAAATGTGCCTTGCTAAAAGCACCATTATCAGCCTTGACAGCTGCTCATTGTGGTCAGCCATGGCAGGCTTCAAAATGCTTTTTTTTAAAAAAGAAATCCTTGTATTGCTCAGGAAAAAGTAGTGGGGGAAAATTCTCCTCTGTGATGCAATTTATGCAGAGAGTGAATATCAACATAATATTGCTGTTTTCAACCCCGCTGTAATAGGAATGAGAAACGTCAGGGAAGAAGCTGTTTGCGTTTTGCAAGGATAAACAGCATGGGTAGACTGATGTTTCATTGTCTTGTGTGCCTTGAAGTCATTTCTGACCTATGGCCACTCTAAGGAGAACCTATCACAGAGTTTTCTGGGGCTGAAAGTGTGTGATGTGCACAAGGTCACCCAGTGAGTTTCCATGGCCAAGCCAGAGGATCAAACCCTTGTCTCCATGGCTGTAATCCAACACTCAAACCACAATAACATGTTGGCTCTTGAGAGTTTCATACCTGTCAGCATTTCACAGATGAAAGCCAGGACACATGTGGCCAAGCAATATCAGAATGTGGTAAAGATGAAAAAAGTTATTAACGTGGAAGAATGCACAAACTAGGAGGGTCTGCAGCAGTTTGATTTCACCTGAGTCTACAGGGAAGGCTGGGAGTTTGCCCCTTCCTGTCCTCTTTTCCCTGCTGGATTAATTGAGTGTAAAATACTTCTGCACATTGAACTTAGTTTGCAGCAATTGAAGTAAGCTGGGGACAAAAGGGGAAAGAGGGAGGAGGAGAGAGAAACTGGGGCATTTTAAAAGCAGCTGGAAAAGTGGGATGATAGAGGATTAATCAGGACTTTCCCTGCCAAATTGGGACAGTTGGAGAGTTTGTAGTTTACTCTCTAGCTGACAAAGCTTTTGGACACCACATTGTTATTCTTAGGCCATTTCTGCACCGTACCTTTTTCTATCGTGGTCCCGGTGTCATCCTGGCAGCACCTTTGCTGGGATGGGAGCATGTCCTCAACGCTCCCCTCTGCATCCAGCTGGCTGCCTGCAGATGGGAGCACAGGCGACAAGTGCCTTCCTTCCACACTGCAGCTGGCCTCTTTGCCATGCTGCACTGGGGAAGGAAGTGCCTAGATTGCGCTTCCACCCATTCCACATGGCCACTGGCGATGGGAGCATCATGCAATCACAGGTGATTAACAGATTTTTTTTTCTGTTAATGGAATATCTTCCAATCACAACAGATGGGGATGCATTGGCAGCAGGACTGCAATGACATCATACAAAAGCATAGTTCATGGACTGCTACCAATGCATCCCCATTGCGGGACAGCAACACCATGTGGAAATGGCCTTAATCGCCACCTCCTCTTCTTTATTAATGTTTAATAATGTTACTTATTGTGTTTGGGTTTTTAAATTGGATTTAATTGTACTGATATGACATCCTTCTCCCCCAAAATGGCAGCCCACAGCAATTTTGAACAAGAAGTACAATTTTTGCAATATGGCCCAGATCCAGGCTATCTGAAGGACCATATTTTCCCATATAAGCCTGTCCAAGTTCTGAGATTTTGCAGGAGGCCTCTCTCAGTCCCACTAACCCCACAGGCACATTTGGTGGGAATATGAGAGGGATTGTTCCTAGCCTTTGGGGGTGCAGCCACAAATCACAATTACAGCAGTTTGATACCATCTTAAATATCATGGCCCTGTTGTATAGACCTCTGGGATTTATAGTTTGAGCTCTGGTGCGTTCCCTGAACTAAAGCGTTACAGCTTGCTGGCTGAGAGTTTAAAGTCCATCACAAAACTTCTAAACCCATGATTTGTATGGGTGCATGTGCTTGGGTGTATACATGACAAGGCTTTCTCTGTAGCAGCATCATGACTGGCTCTATCCTTTTTGAGTTTCGAGCAGTCAATAAAGTCTGTGCTATTTCAGTCAGCCTCTGCATCCTAAATTAGGGGTGTCTGTTCTGGCTTTTCTTAAAAAAAAAAAAACTGTTTCTAGAGCTATTTTAAAAGAGAAGCTTCTGGCATTTAAATTGGGCTCTATTTATTTAATATTTTAAAAGTGTTTTTACTTATTGTAAATCACTTCTGAGGCCCTGGTGGTTTGCAAGGCAATAAATAAGTGCCTTAACTTAATTAATTAAATAAATAAACTCAAAATTGATGCCTTTGACCTAGGCATTGCCCCAATTCCTCAACAGACTGTAAATTTAAGTTAGCTTCCTTCCCCAACTCCCCCCCTAGAAATCATGTAGACCTATCCTGGCTCTGTTCTGCATTTGCAATTAATCCACGTCTCTATTTGCATTTGTTACCGGCCTCCTGACGGCACCAGTGCAAGAAGAAAAACGAACAACCTGTGTAATAAATCTCTGGAGACATTCTGCAACTGCCACAGGGCTCATTAATCTTGATTATTTCCCATAATAGATAACGTCACAAATCATCCATTATCTCCAATCATTCACAGAAAGATAATGTGTGTATGTGTCTATAAATCTAGAGAGAGATCTAGTTGGATTTGTGTGTGTGTGTGTAGTCTATCAGCCCCCTGTGTGGTGATTGCAACTGTTTTGACAAGATGTGCCCTTTGACACTCACAAAAATAGAAAAGTTGTTTTTTTAAAAAAATGGAAAAGGGTGGAGGATGAGTCCAGTTTGGAGGACTTTATGTGAAGACAAAAATCTGCTGCCACTGGGACTATTATGAAAGCAAAAATTATCCTGTCCTTATTAGCTTTGCTTTGTTTTCACTCTCATGATGTGTTTATTTCAATTGCTCTGTTATATCCTGACTAAGAGTTTAGTTTTGGGACTGGGAGCACAGGGAGATCTCCTCAGGCAGACAAGGAACTTCGATTTCTCATGTCCCCAACTATTGTTTGAAGGAGCATAAAGAGGATGAAACAGACAAAAATGTGGAACAGCTTCTTGACTGAACAGGATGCAACATTTGGTTGAACCTGGCAGCTGAGAGGTCAGTCTGTGTTCCCCAAAGATTTGTTTTTGGCATGGCTCCTTGCTCCAAATTTTCAAAATCTCAAAGTGAAAATCTGGTGTATTATCTTCAGGACACAGCAGTAGTGGATACACATCAGTGGGAGATGGCAAATCTGCTCTGGCTTCTAGTCTGAACTTTAAAGGAGCTGGCCAGAGTGCTGAATGTATTTTGGGGACAGGTTTCAGCACTTCAATGCTTTCTTTCAAATTTAAGCTAACTTGCTTGGTAAGAAATCCTACAGTTTGTGAGCACTGCAAAGAAATTCTTCCCTTTATCTTCCATTAATTCTCAAGACTTAATCTCAGAAGTTACTTCTAAATCACTATGGAGTTTCTTATTGTGAAAACACACACACAGAGATCCCTGATGTCCATTTTCTTTCATGGAAGTGGTCAGAGCCATTCCTACCATTAGGCAGTCATTGCCGACAGCTGATTTGGGTGCTTGCATGTTTTTACGTTGTGGTTGGTTGGTTGGTTGGTTGTTTTGCTTCCAGGAAGAGATGACAATGTGTTTCTCTCTCTCTCTCTCTCTCTCTCATACACACACACACGTGCTAAAAAAACCCAAACACCTTTGTTGTTGTTGCCCTTGTGTGCTTTCAAGATGTTTCAGACTTAAGGTGACCCAAAGGTGACCCTATTATTCTTGGCAAGATTTCTTCAGAGAGGCTTTGCCATTGCCTTCCTCTGAAGTTGAGAGAGTGTCAACCCACTGAGTCTCCAAGAGGATTTGAACCCTAATCTCCAGAATCCTAGTCCAACACTCATCAGCTACTACAACTACTACAAGATGGGAGTGAGGTGGGATTTGGGGTAAAATAGGGTTTGCTGTTCAACCTCAGGCAGCAAAATCTTGTGGGCTTCTGTTCCAGGGCTGGATCCAGAAAGATAAGATCTTTTCTAGCTTCCCGAGTGCCGCCTAATTCTTCTCTGTGCCACTGTGTGTGTCTAAAGTCTATTCAGTGACTGTCACTAATGATCATTGATTTTGTGGTCTGGTGAGGTGCTAAAGTTCTGTGGCTAAGAATTCTAAATGTCCCACTCTGAACTGCAAATCCCAAAATTCAGTAGGATGGGGAAATGGTACTTGAAGTGTAATCATAGCTCTGTAACTATGTTAACTCTGTAACTGTGTGAATGAAACAGCCCCTGGTGTTCATAGAAAGAGATAAGGCTTTCCCTGACTGGTCTAAAGAAGCTTGAATTCTCAGAGTTTAGATTTTGCCAGTTGTCTTCATTCATTCCATTCTTTTGGCGATAGCTTGCAGCAATTTTTTTGGATCTCCGTGAGAGCTCTTACAAAGGCTTTTCTAAACCACAGACATAATTTGCTGAGGCAACCCTATGATTTGAAAGGCGAGTGTCATCCTTTTTTTTTAATTTTCTTTTTTAGATTTATAGTCTTAAAGTGTACAAGTGCCATTCACCGAGGCACTATAAGGGCTTTTCGCACTTTGGGAAGAAAACGGGGCAGTCTGTTACTCACCGGACTGGCGCGCTCCCTCCGACGATCCACGCTGATCCGGAGCAGTGCGTGCCCGCGCTACACACTGCTCCAGGGACGAAAATGGAGGCTTCCAGTTGGTGGAGGCTCTCCATCAACCGGAGAAGCTCACCAGCCGGAAGCCCACCACCGGAAGATCTGCAGCCTCATGCTGCTGTGAGCTTGCAGATCTACACAGGAGCGCAGCAACGGACTGGGGCGCGCCGGGCTACTGAAAGACCTGTTTTAAGCGGTCTTTCAATAGCATGGCAAACCACCAGTTCTGGTCGTTCTGGAGCGGGCTGAAGTCCGAACTACAGAAAGTAGTCCAGACCCAGTTCACCCCCAAGTGCAAACGTCCTCACTGGAGGATGTGTTGCCCCATTTAAAAAACAAAATGCGGAAAAGGTCACGAAAAAGAAAGGAGAAGAAGAAGAGAAGGCGGCTCCTTTGTTCTGACATGTCTCCAAATTAAAAGAGTTCGATTTGAGGTGGGAACGGAATGCTGCAGCTGGGGCCAAATTGCACCATGAATTATAGTGCTGGTTTCTTGCTTTAACTGTCATGGTTCCAGCCTGTGAAGCTCTGGGATTTGCAGTTTAGGGAGAGGCATTTAGAACTCTGAGCCAGAGAGTTCTAGTGCCTCACCAGACGACAACCTCCAGAATTCCATAGAAAGGAACCATCGCAGTAAATTGAACTAGTGCTATACTGTAATGGTATAGTGTGTGAATGGTCCCCTGGTGACAGGAACTGCCAGAAATCCAAGATAACAGAAATATCATTTGAATAGTTTGAATATAAAACCCTATGAGCTACAGCAACAAATACCACAACCTCTTGATGTCAGGAAAGACCTGTCAGGAGGAACCCATAGATGTGATATGGATATGCAGAGATGCAGATATTATTATTAATTTGTGTGGGCAGTTCCAAAAGCTTGAGACAGCAGGTTCATGTCATCTATAAATATCCTCCTGTCCCTTCTTAACAATTTTAGGGAATATGGCAGAATGAAAATATGTGTTTCTTGCAATGATAGTAATTCATTTGTTCGTGGTGGAGGTGGTGGTTGATGAGGCTCAATTTAGTTTTAATAAAGTTTAATTCTAAATTATTGCTGCATCCAAACGAGATCATTATATGCATTTGCAGCACTATGCACCCGCTTATAATAGCTTCACACAGATTGTTGTTAGAGCTATCTGGGGGTGTCTAACATATGCTCAATCTCAATTGTCTAATTGGAGAATGGATTTTCATTCCTTTTTTTCCCCCCTTTTTGGAATTGTTGTCGGTAAAAATAAAATTGAAAAAGCTACCGGGAGGAAAGTGAGGAATTTGTGTAAGGCTGTATCAGTCCTCTAAACCTAGACTAATTCCATCCCTCTCACCCATCACGCATGCAAAAAAAAAAAAAATGCATTTGGCATCAGGCAGGCAAGCAAGTTATCATTGCTATAAATATTCTCACTGGTTCATTTCCCAAGGTTTAGAATATTATTTGCACGTCAAAAAATGATGCCTCATCCTTATGATTGCACGGAAAGAGATCTAATTTTGTGTCTCGGGATGGCCCTTAAAGAAAGAGAGATTTGTTTTTCATGAAGTGTAAAACTCAATTTGTAGTTTTGTGTATAAAACATGACTTTATGGCAGATTAGCTTGCTGAGGATTTTGCTCTTGCGTTGACAGTGCATCGAGGGGGAAAAATTAGCATTGAAAGCAGCATTAATGGCAAGAAAAGGGCTCCTCTCACCTCCTCCGGTGGGAGGGGATGGGCGTTCCATGGGAAGCCTGACAGACAAGAAGCAAAAACTCACTGTCTTAATACACAGATTTGAGGGTCAGCAAGGTAGATTGGTAAGCAGCTTGAAGAGGAGAAGATTGA